>JAYJMB010049962.1:11680-29504 GCA_036873735.1 Pouteria campechiana
TCCATATAGACAACCTCCAAAGGCAATGTGTGGAATAAATTCTTTTCCTATTGTTAGTTCTAATAATGATAGTATAGTTATGTTGTGGCACAATCAATTAGGTCATCATAACTTTTTATATCTTGAAAAACCTTTCCCTTCATTATTCAAAAATAAAAGTTCTAAGCTTTTCCAGTTTGAGATTTGTTAATTATGAAAACATGCTCAAAATTCTTATCCAAATCGACCTTACAAATCATCTCATCCATTTTCAATGATTCATAGTGATTTCTGAGGACTTTCTAGGATCAACAACATTACAAGTGCTAGATGGTTTGTTTCTTTTGTTAATGATCATAATTGAATGACTTGAATATTTCTCATAAAAGAAAAATCAAAGGTTAGTCAGATTTTTGGAACCTTCAATAAAATGATTCAAACTCAATTTCAAGCCAAAATATAAGTTTTGAAAATGAAAATGCAAAAGAATATTCCAAATCAATTCTTGGGGATTTCTAAGAGAGGGAATAGTTCATTAAAGTTCATGTGTTGATACCCTCCAACAAAATGGTATTTCAAAAAGGAAAAATGGGTATCTTTTAGAAGTTGCCGGATTACTTTTATTTTCCACTCATGTACCTAAAACTTTTTTGGGGGAAATTGTCCTTATTGGATAACATAAAATCAAGTGAAATCAATGCCCTTGGTTTATACAAGGAGCGATTCAGATCACACCGGGAGTGAGCCAAGGCAAGTAATCAACCATTGGGTACACTTAATTAGTATTTTAATGGACCATCTAAACAATTTTGGATGGACCATCAAAAATAAAGATGCAATTAATGTCTCAAAAATACCTTTGTTAAATTCAGTGGTGTGGTAGAGTCAAAGCCCCCATAACTCTACTAAGGCTTTACCATGCCAGGGGGGTGCTCTACCAAGCCACCAAGGCTCCACCATGCTAAGAGGTGCTGTACCATGCCACCAGGGCTCTACCATGCTAAGGGAGTGCTCTACCATGACAAGAGGTGCTCTATTAAGCCACCAAGGCTCCACTATACCAAGAGGTTCTATAACATGCCACTAAGGCTCCAACATGCCAAGAGGTGCTCTATCATGCCACTTAAGGATCTACCATACCAAGGGAGTACTCTACCATGTCAAGAGGTACTCAACCATGCCAAGAGGTGCTCTACCACGTTAGGATGCCCTACCATGCCAAGGAGGTGCTCCACAATGCTAGGATGCACCACCATGCCAAGGAGGTGCTCTACCATGCCAGGATGCCTCACTATGCCAAGGAGGTGCTCTACCATGCCAGGATGCCTTATCATGCGAAGGAGGTGCTCTACCATGCTAGGATGCCTCATCATGCCAAGGAGGTGCTCTACCACACTAGGATGCTCTACCATGCCACTCAAGGCTCTACCATGCTAAGATGGTTCCACTATGCCAGTATGGCTCCACCATGCCAAGGGGAGTGCAATGCCATGTAGGGCCGACCACGCCACTAGGGCTCTGGCACGCCACCAAGGGAGATCCACTAAGCCAGCAGTGCTTCGTCATGCTAGGGTCGACCATACCACTAAGGCTTCATCACACTACCAAGTAGGCTCCACTACACTAGCTGTACTTCACAACGCCAAGCTCCGTCATACCACCAAGCAGGTTCCACTATGCTAGCTGTGCCCCGCAATGCCAAGAGGTTCCGCCACGCCACTAGGGCTCCACTATGCCAATTGCAATTCGGTGGCTATGAAAGGCCCAATTTTTTTTGAAGAAAAAAAGATATATTCTTCTTGGAGAGGGCATCATTTTCTTCTTTGAGGCCAGACTCTGTCGGGGCGTTCTTCTTCTTCAGGAAAGACTTTGCTCAGGTGTTTTCTTCTTCTTCTTTCTCTTTGGAGCTTCTTCTCCTTCCATAATAGCGAAGGAACTTAGAGCTCATCTTCTTAATCTTCTTTCATTTTGAGGTAAGTGTCTCATTGTTTTAAGACAACTGCCATGGCCATCTAATTAAGCATTAGAGAAACTCCACCATGGTGCACAAAAGTTTTTTCTACTTATGCTGTGGTGGGTTTGATACTCCAAGGAAGGTAACCATTAGAGCTTTGTGAGAGCTTGAATGAGAAGTATTGAACCATTATAAAATCCATCTCTTTGGTTTCATACTTCAACAACATTAATGAAAATAAGAAAAATGAACTCTATTGATGGTTTCTAAACCAAATGTTGAATAAGAGGAGCTTCCATTAATGATGGATTTTTAACTTGAGTAAAAATAAGGAAGATGACCATTTTGGTGAACTCCTTAAATTTATTATTCTCTTAATCATGAGACCAAATTGCCCATACAAAGGAACCCATTGGTAGAGTTGAAACCTAAGTGGGCCCCATGCAGAAGCAAGGCCGACAGATCATGGAGATGATGGCACGGGCCCCACCTATCATTTTACATTATCTAAATAAAAACTCATGGATAACCACTAATGGTAATCATGATTAGGCTTAATCTTAGCTAATTAGGTCAATCCACATTGTTCAAGTTGTTAAACCCTTTTAATCCATACAAATCTATCACTTGTAACCTGGATCTATGATCTCTCATAGGTTAAATAGTAGAGAACACTCAGTTTTAGTTTTCTATAGGATATTGAAAAACACTACTTATCCAATCACTCGACAACCTAAGTCTAGGACTGACCACCGAGTCATTGAGTCATGAATCATTAGACTCACTAAGTCAAACCTTAGCAAATACCACCTATCCAATCACTAATAACCTAAGTCTAGGATAGAGTTACTAAGTTATGACTCACTAAGTCATTGAGTCATGACTCACAGAGTTAAACCTTAGCAAAACCACTTCAAATAATCTAAACCCTGTCATCTCAGTCCTACTCTTTATAAGCTTCTCATGGGTAATTAGGAAATTTGAGCGAAACCCAGTTTAATTGGCCCACTCTTCCTAAGCTTTTCATGAGTAATTGAGAGAATCGAGCAAAACCCAGTTTAACTGGCCCACTCTTCCTAAGCTTCTCATGGGCAATATGAGAAAGCTAAGATAAACCTAGGTTACCTATTTTCTTTTGATCTCTTTCAGGTCTAAAATATAATAGAGATCATCTAGTTCTAAGTCCTTCTAGGATATGCAAATCTGGTCATAAACTACCTATTTTCTTCTGGTCTCTTTCAAGTCTAAACACAATAGAGATCATGCGGTTCTGAGTCCTTCCATGATATGCAAATTGGATAAAAAACCACCTATTTTCTTTTGGTTTTTTTTAGTCTTGAGTCCTTCTTGAGTCTTATCCTAGCACATGCCTCATTTCTACTATTCCTCTAAGAGTGTTTAGTTGCTCTACATTTGTCCATGTCCATCCACAGCACCGAAGCAAACTTGATAGCAAATCAATCAAATGTATTTTTCTCTGGTATTCTCCACATTAAAAGGGTTATAAATGTAATTCTCCACTCATAAAGAAATTCTATAATTCTATGGATGTAACATTATTCAAAAATCAACCCTATTATTTCAAAAATGCTAGTCGAGGGGAGAATGATACATAAGAATACCAATTTTGGGTGTAACGCCCCACTCTCAGGGTGTTACTAAATAAATTTTTAAGGAAACTTTCTAGAGAGTCTTCCATAAAATATCCATTCCATACCTATATAATTCATTCCATGTGATCACATACATGCAAGAAATTCTTCTATGTAAGAAATATCAATTCCATTCAACACAATAATATACACCCACACATTCCCCAAAATTGTAAGTCGCACTGTGACGACAAATGACATTACTAACATGCATTCACACATTTTCACTATTACAATAAGTCCTAATAATTATGTTATACATGCCCGATAACATACAATTGTAAGCTTTTAAAATTATAACTTATATATTACATGACATATTGAAATTTAGCATTCAAAATTTTTGTGCCAGCATGCAGATCACAGCTTATCCTGATCTTGAGTCCCAACCCCATGTTAGGCTCTATCTTCAAACCCATTGACTAGAAACCATGAATAAAATAGGGTGAGTTCGACAAATTCAATAAACAAGTAAAATGAAAATCAACAACAAATATATGTATATATATGTATATATATGTGTGTGTATATATGTGTGTGTATATATATATATATGTATATATATGTATATATATGTGTATATATATGTATATATATAGGAATTGATCCAGTGTAGCCGCCTACACTGAAATATTCAGTGTAGGTAGCCTTTTCACCATGCGATGCGGCGGACATCATCCAGACTGTTTGTGGCCGCTGCGAGTGAGGGAGCGAGTGAGAGTGCCTTCTTTGACTCTATCTCCCAGAAACACGCAACTCGCAGTATGGAGGGGGCGCGATGTGACTGCTTCAATCTCCCATCATCAGAGATTTCAAAAATTCTAGCATAACAAAAACCCAAAACCCAAATGAAGTTGCAGTCTTCTGGCCTCTTTAAATTTTTTACTAAAATTACATAATTTTTACTAAACCCAAAACCTAAAACTAGACATGGAATTTTAATAAAAATTTATAATTTTTTGAGGCATAAAATAATTGAACATTAATAAGCAAATTAATAAACTAAATATTAATTTTTTTAAGTCTAAATTTTATTAATTTATTTTTAGTGGAAATTTTATTGATTTTATTATTTTTTTCACTATACATTTCATTATTTGAATCTTTGTATTAAATTTTTTTAGTGTAAATATCAATAATTTATTTTTAATATAAATCTCATTAATTTCATTAAATTTTTTAGTGTAAATTTCATTAATTGAAAGTAGATCTAGATTAAAATTTTAAAATCTAGCACTGAAAAATTGGACCACTCATTGTTTTAATCAATGTTCTAAATATTGCTCCATATCCGAAAACTAATATTCTATGTCCCAAGTCCATGTCCATGTCTGAAACGCGCTAAAATATTCCATAATCTAACACCCGCGTGGTAATTCATGTCCCAAATAAAGGCCTTTCATGTCTAAAAGCCAGATTCCATATCCCACCACCAACTCTATGTCCAAAACATAGTAAAACCCTAACATAAATAAGCAAATCGATGCCAATTCTTCATTTCAGATACAACAACCTTGCCTCTTCTCCGATCTGCACCATCTCCCGCATCTCCCATATCAATTTTTCAGGTCTACCCTTTGTAGCTCCGCTACTCTCACATCCCCTGACAGTGAGCAGACTTTGAAAATCGGTTAATTTCTCCAAGTCCCATCCATAATCCCATCCATAATCGCAAAGGAGCCATCAAACCTGCTACTCTAGCAAAGGAGAAGTTTTTGAAGTAAGCCATATTCATTCCACTAGTTCATTTTCATCGTTATCTTTTTTTCTAAAGGATGCATTAGATTCACAACAATCCCATGTTCTTTTTGTTATTATTTTAAGTGAGATAGCTGTTCAAGCTTCTGTCGATTAGGAAGATGTGAACCACACAACAACTGTTTGATTAAATGCTAGTGCATTTAATTAATTTAAATTAAATAATTTTTCTTTTATTTAATTTCTATCCATTGATTTTAGTATTATAGTTTTCAATTGTAGATGGATTTGTGATTAGTATAATAAATCAAACTTTACAAACTAAATGGGTGTTCATCTGAATTATTTTTTATTGTGTATTATGTTTTGCATTGATTAGCATATTTACTCAAGGGTAGTGGTATTATCTATTTTGACACAGGTTATTTTAGGTCCATGGATTTACATGTAGATGCTGTGAACGTAAATGTCAGGGATGGGGTAGGTTCCCATGATTCAAAAAGGATAGGGTGTCGAAATAGGTTATGCAGAAATCGATAATATGAATGCACGGGACAGTGATGTACAAAATTCATCGATAGGAATACATGAATTTTTGCCCAGAGTACCTAGTAGTGAGGAAGATGCTTACCAATTCTACAATGGTTTTGCAAAACTATGTGGGTGGGTTTAGTGTTAGAAAGACATATGCAAGGAAGTTGGCCAATGGAGACATATGTGGTTGGGTTTTTAAATACTCTAAAGAGGGATTAAGGAAGGCCAAATCCACGGAAGTAGTCATTGGCTAACTCAAATCGTCCACATGAAGCTTCAAATGTGGCATGCACAAAAAAGAATAAGCGAAAGTATAAAGAGAGATGTCTCACCAAATATAATTGCATGACATTGCTTGGGGTTTCTAAATGTGGGGGTTGTGATAAGTGAGTTGGTACAAGATTTGTACCTGAACATAGCCATGGTCTAGAATCACCTAATAAATCCCATTATTTATGATCACATAGGAATATGCCGGATTGTCAAGTAAATATTGTTGAAGGATTGAATCAAGTTGGGGTTGGTGTAGCAAAGGCGTTAGACTTTATGGCTTGTGAGGTAGGTGGGTTGGAGAATTTGGGGTTTTCACAGTTAGACCTTAAAAATGCTTATAGAAGGTGACGTTAATCCGGGGGGGTGCAAAGGCCTTATTACAATACTTCCAGAGTCAATCAAAAGTCGATCTCCAATTTAGTTTCGACCTACAAGTGGATGGAGAAGGACATTTGACGTCATTTTTTTGGGTTGATGGTGTAGCTAAAATTGATCATGGGGCATTTGGTAATGTTGTATGCTTTGACACTACGTATAAGACAAATGAATATGATATGCCATTTGGATCATTTGTTGGTAGCATTAACTATCATAAATAATCAATATTACTTAGGGCAAGACTGTTTTTTGGTGAGACCACACCCGATTTTAAATAGTTATTGAAAGTATGGCTTAATATAATGGGAGGTGTAGCTCCTAAAGTAATAGTGACCAACCAAGATGCTGCTATCTCAGCAGTTGTAAGAGATGTATTCCCTCAAACTACTATATTTTTTGTATATGGCACTTAAATAAAAAATTTAATGAAAAGATGGGTATTGTGATCCATAATAATCCAACTTTCACAAGACGTGGTCCAATTGCATATACAAAAGTGAGACATCAGATGAATTTGAAAAGGAATGGGCTGATATGATTGGTACTTATGGCTTGCATAATCACTCATGGCTACAACAACTATATAGTATCATAAATACATGGGTGTCTACTTATGTTAGATGCCATTTTTTAGCAGGCATGACAACTACAGAGAGATCTCAAAGCATGAATTCATCATTTGATAAATATGTGCATCGCAACACAAAATTGTTGGAATTTGCTTGTGCATATGAACGAGTTGCTAAAGGGAGGCGTTGGGCAGAAATAGATGCTGATTGTAAAACAATATATGGCATGCCAGTTATGAAAACATAGCACACTATTGAGTGTGACATGAGAAAAGTGTATACAAAGGATATTTTTTTGAAATTCCAGAAAGAGGTTGAGCAATGCCAATATTATTTTACCAAGATAGATGTGTCAGATGGAGATATAGATCAATACGTTGTCCATAGATATTCAAGTGGAGATTCTGAAAGGGTTAGGAGAGTTGAATGGGACAATGAAAGCAGAATGACCACATGTTCATGCAAAAAGTGAGAGTTTTCAGGGATAGTGTGTACACATATTCTTGTAGTATTTCGTGTTCAAGGGATCTTCAGTATGCCTGAAAAACTAATATTAAGGAGGTGGACCCAAAAGTCTAGGACCGAGTCACTGAGTCGTGACTCACCAAGTCACTGGGTCATGACTCACTAAGTCAAACTTTAGCATCTATCATTCATCAAAATAGCTAAACCCAGTCAACCTGGCCCACTCTTCCTAAGCTTCTCATGGGTAATTGAGAGAGCCGAGCTAAACCTAGTCAACCTGGCCCACTCTTCATAAGCTTCTCATGGGCAATGAGAGAAAGCTGAACCAAGCCCGGGTCGCCTGTTTTCTTCCGATCTCTTTCAGGTCTAAACACAATAGAGATCACCCGGTCTTGAGTCCTTCTGGGATATACTAATTGGGTCACAAAATACCTATTGTCTCTATGGTTTCTTACGGTCTAAACAACAGAAATCACCCGATCTTGATTCGGCCCGGGACAAACCAATCAAATCAAAATACCAATTTTCTAAGTTGACCCAGTGTCTAGCAGCCCAGTATAGAACCGTGTCATCCCATCCGTCCATTAACTTGAGGCAATCTCCTAAATATCAAGTCATTACAATATGCTCGGCGATCCCAAAGATAGCACATATCTATTTTGAGAGAGTGTGTATGTGTTTTATTTTTGGATTTCTAAGATGTATTGTACTTTTCCTTTTAATCAAAGATTTTCTCCATTATGGAGATGTAATTAGGACCACTTGTTATCTGGGATGTGAACTTACAATTTTTTTGATGTACACAGCAAGTGTAGTCAAAATTGAGGACAATCGATAAAAAACAAGATGGAAATTGTTGATTCATTCCAAGAATATGTTTCCATTTTCTTATGTTTCCTTCCTCTTTTTGTACTTGTTACAAGGGGAAAAGATCTAATAGAGTAATTACTGTGATTTAGCTTGAGAATTATGAACAGTGAAAATTTGGGATTTCCTAAATTATATTAAATTAATCATGAGATAAATGATTAATGACATGATTAGTATATTTTAGAACATTTGTGGAGTGATTTAGATCAGTGTAATCAATTTTTAGGTTATGCCTTAGTTAGGGTTTAAAGAGAATTTTTTAAATAGGCTATGTAAGTCATGATTGAATAACCTAAAAGCTTAATTGAGTTATTTATATGTTGTTAAAATGCTAATCATGTGAGATATTAGATAAATATGTCAGACGAGAAAGTTTCTTGTGATAATTGTGAAGAAACCCTAAGTTAATTGGTGCTTATCATATGTTTGATGATTTTAGCCTGACATTGACTATAAATGATGTATTATAATTGGCATTGATGATGTCAGAAGGATAAAAAAAATAGAGTTCAAGAGGTTTAGAGCTAAAGACCTAAGGTAAGTAGGCGGCCCCCTTTTATGATTCGAATGTATGTATGGGGATAGTGGTTATCCCATATTTGCTCCGGGTGTATGTGTTTTGGATGAGGGATTGTGGATATCTCATGTTGATGTAAATCAATGTGTATTTGTTGTGATTAATGAATGTTGAGGATAGAGAATATCCCTTAGATAGCAATGATGTGTTTGCCTAATAGGATGAATGCATGAATGCTAAGGATTTGAAATATCCCATAGTTGAATTGGTCTATAATATGAACATGTGAATGTTTGGGATAGAAAGTATCCCAGGTGATTATGGGGATAGAGCATATCCCATGTCTTTAAGCTTATTCTTGTATGTGGATGTCTAAATATAAAGGGATTAAGAATATCCCAGTGATGTATGTATATGAGTATATATATGTTTATTTCATATATGTATATGGGTATTGATATGATATGCTTGAGGTTATGTATGTTTGATTAATAAGGATAATAAGTATCTCAAATTGAGTACGATGGTGTTATAATATGGAGGATGAAATTGATAGGGAATAATGTATATTCTCTGATTGTGTTTAAAAATTATATTTTTATAGATCATGACTAATGGGGATAAAGATTATCTCATAAATGGAATGATTGAATATTAGATATGGGAATATGTATATATATATAGATGGATATGTGTGTGTGAAATGGAAAGCATTTCATAAGTTGTTTATAGTGCCCGAATGGCACAATTTTAAAGTTATGCCTGTCTGGTATAGTTTTAAATGTGTGGTGTCTATAGGGCACCTAGTTTGGTATGTTGAGCTAAAGTGATTCGGACATAATGTAAAATGTCGGGATAACACTGTATGTTAATATACGCTTGAATGGCGTAAGATGTGTATAGACAGAATGAGGCAAATGAACCTCATGGTATGATTGCCTTGGGTTGTACATCTCGGGATGAGATAGGAATATGATGTGTTTATAGTAATAGTTTAAATTTGAATTATGTTGTATTTGATACATGTTCTGGGTTAGAACATGTTACTATGACTAATTATTGTTTTATTTTATCTATGCATACTTAATGAGTTGCTCAAACTCACACCTTCTTATGTTAAAATTTTAACTGATGGTCAGGTAAAGAATCCCAAATGAGGATTGGGACAGATGAGTGAGATTAGAGGATAATTAATGGTATGGTAAAACAATGGGGTTGGAATCCCATTGAAATTTGTAAATTATTATTTAATTATGAGATTGTATGATTGTATTTTATTTCAAGTAATGTAAACTAAATGTATGGCTTGTCTTAGTAAATCATTTAAGTATGAGATTGTATGTAGATTTGTATGGTAAGATTTTCCTTAGGAAGAAGGAAAATGGTAGCGTTCCACATCAACCCCGGTGTGGCATAGTCAAAACGCATAGGGTGGGGGTGCGGGACATTGCAGGTGGTATCGGAGCCTTTCTTGTAACTTATCTATGTGGTAAGTCCTACTCACCCATGCGAAAGCACTAAGTCTAGATTCATAATGGAGATGGTTATAAGAAAGAATTAGGAAATGACATGCCAAGGTGGTTTATGAGAAAAGACCAGTTTGAGGGTAAATAGGAAGGTGTGAGGAATGAATAGGGCATATGAATGGTGCTATAGATATGATATGAAGGTGGTGAGATGATGTGACATGTTATGATTATGCCTTGGTGGCATGAATATGATATCCATACAAAATAAATTTGATAATGCTGTGATAACACAAAGTAACACTTAGTTACTATGGGCAGAGTAGTGCTGGGAAGTGTGGTGGTGCCCATATGTGCATCTTACTGGCCTGTTTAGTTATAATGTTTTTGAGTATGAAAATGAAAGGATGAAACTGTGAAGTTTCATAAATTAGCAGGTATGCCTTGATTGTGTGAATTATTGTGATCAATTGATTGAATATGATGTATTGTGGCATCAATCTCAGATGCGTATCTGGGTGGATGGCTTGGCTTGTGTGCATGTTGAACTGTGTAATTAGTTGAGTATGACATGTGATATCCATAAGATACAGATATGTTTGTAAAAGCTTGGATGCCTTGGCTAGAAGCGATGATGGCTTGGATGGAATGGAAATTGACACCCATGGGGTGTGGGCATGTATTGCTGGCATGTGTATCTGATCTTATGAATTTTGCGTCTGGAAGCATACTCTGACTAATTGTTGTTAATGATTGTTGGTATAAGCAATTCAATTTAAATAAGTTATTATGTGTATTTGAGCAATTCTATGTTTTGAATAATATGATTGATTGTAATGCTAAGATGGCATTGATGTGATTGATTGCAATGTCAAGATGACATTGTGTATCATTATGTATGATGGTGATTGAAAATATCGAGATGATATTGTTATGATTGTAATGCCTAGATGGCATTAATGTAAATGATATGTTGATTGAATAATGGATAATGGATGCTGTCATGATTTATTTGAGTTATATTAACTAATAATAAAATTGATGAAATTATGTCATCCCCCATATGTTTGACATTGTATTTGGCTATGAGCTTGAATTATTATTAATAATGTATTGTTGTGAATTATGATATATATGAAATGTGAAGCATGGATGGAAATGATATATGATTGTATTATATGATTAAGTAAAGAGAGTTGGTGATAAGCTCATGAAAACCACCATTGTATAAGTTTGCTGGTAAGCTTGGAAACCAATGAGTTAGTGGTTGGCTCAAACCACCGGTTGCTAATGAGTTGGTTTTTAGCTCATAAAAACCACCGGTTGCTAATGAGTTGGTAGTTAGTTCGTGAAAACCATCGGTTGCTAACGAGTTGGTGATTAGCTCGTGAAAACCACTGGTTACTAACAAGTTGGTGGTTAGCTCATGAAGACCACCGGTTGTTATAAGAGGTTGTGTGGGCAGTCGGCATAGCCGAACGTTGCTTAATGATTAACCTGGATGGCCTAATTGGTGTAGATGGTATTATGGGAGGTTCCTTTTAAGGATGCCCAGCCCCAGAAGGGACAAATTTGTGATGCCGATGAGGTTTCTAGAAAGGATGCACTAGGCTTGGAGTGCGTGCCAGTGTGTATCATGAGCATAGCATTCATGTAACATTATTATTATTATTATACATTGTTGTAGTGATATCAAAATAAATTGTTATACATTATTATTATTATATACATTGTTATAGCATTCAGATTTATTGGGATTGTATTAGATAATAATGTTAGGTATGATTGGACAATGCATTGTAATAAGGCAGTACGTAAACTTGATAGTAAACATGAGATGCTATGTAGTGGTATGTGCTTATTTGTGTATTCTCATATTTTGGGAGATTGTTAAGCCATGTATGTATACTGTTGGGATGAATGGAATTTTGTAACTTCCATGAGTAAAGTTTGTTATGTTGACCTAAGTTTATTGGCATTCTTAGCACCTTGCCCTAGAAATTGTGTTGATCATGATAGATGATCAGTACAATACAACTTGCATAGTATATCATGTGGATATGGATCCGCAGGTATAAAATGATATGAATGTATAATGAAATTGTAAATTGAGAAAATGCCTCAATAATTAAAGTTTCGAGGATGAAACTTTTTGTAAGAGGGGTGATTTGTAACACCTATGGTGTTAAATTTTGATAATTATATGTTGATTAATAAAGAAATTTGGTTTGAAAGAAATTAATGCAAGTATAAGTATGACGGAACAGATTTCAAGTAAATGCAATTAAAGTTTTGATTTGATTTATGATTATTTGAGGGAATAAAATATTAAAATTATATCATTATTATGTGAAAAAAGAATAAAAAATAAATGAGGAAAAGAAAATATGCGAAAAAGTGAAAACAGGGATTTAAATGATAAAAGAGGGGTAGCAGGTTAGTGTCGCGACACAGGCACTCAATGTCGCAACACAGAAAGGCAATGTCGCAACACAAGTTTTCTATGTCCCGACATTGGGCAGTCAGCAAAGTCTGTGTTGCGACAAAGGTTTTCCATGTTGCGACACTGGCTTTGTGGCACGCTGGAGTACCGAAAAAATGCAACTTTTTAAACCCAAATCCCGTCCCGTTTTCATTTGAATCTGTCCCGTTTCTTCTCCTATGTTCCAAACTTCATGCCCTAATCCCGTTTAGCTTTATTTCTTCCCTATTTAGCTAGGAAATCATCTTACCTAGCTAGAAAAACTTGTAATCTTTCAGTTAAACCCAATTTTCACCCATTTGAACCATGAAAAACTATAGAAAATGGAAAAAACATCGGATTTCCCCAAATGGATGGAGCCACATGGAGTTGGGAGCTTGGTCCTTCATTTGAGAACGATGACTATGCTTGTAAGTGACAGTAAGTTTGATTTCTCAACCAAACCTCAAATTTTAGATTTTAGAGTTTTGGGGAAAAATGGATTTTTGGGCTTAAATTGATGCATGTGCTTATAGATTCAAGGGGGAATGATCTAATGAAGTAATTATTATGATTTGGCCTGAGAAATTTCAGATTTGGCATGATTAGGGTTTTCATGAATAGTAAAAATCGAGGATTTCTTGAACTTTATTGAATTAATCATGGGATATATAATTAATGACATGATTAGTATATTTTAGAACATATATGGAGTGATTTAAATCAGTGGAATCGAGTTTTAGGCTATGCCTTAGTTAGGGTTTAAAGATGATTTTTGCAAATAGGCTATGTATGCCATAAATTGAATAACCTAAAAGCGTCATTGAGTTATTTATATGTTGTTGAAATGCTAATCATGTAAGATATTAGATAAATATGTTAAACAAGAAATTTTTTTATGATAATTGTGAAGAAACCCTAAGTTATCTGGTGTTTATTATATGTTTGATGATTTTAGCCCGAGATTGGCTATAAATGATATGTTATAATTGACATTGGCCCAGTACAGGATTATCTAAGAAGGATGAAAAGACAGAGTTCAAGAGAAAAGTGGTTTGGAGCTAAAGACCTAAGGTAAGTAGGCAGCCCCCTTTTGTGATTCAAATGTATGGATGGGAATGGTGGTGATCCATGTTTGCTTTGGGCATATGTGTTTTGGATGAGGGATTGTGGATATCCCATGTTGGTGTAAATCAATGTGTATTTGTTATGATTCATGAATGTTGAGGATAAAGAATATCCCTTGGATGGCAATGATGTATCTGCCGGATAGGATGAATGCATGAATGCTAAGGATTTGAAATATCCCGTAGTTAAATTAGTCTATGATATAGACATGTGAATGTTTGGGATAGAAAGTATCCCAGGTGATTATGGGGAGAGAGTGTGTTCCGTGTCTTTAAGCTTATTCTTGTATATGTATATGAGCATATATATGTTTATTTCATATATGCATATGGGTATGATATACTTGCGGTTTGTACATTTGATTAATAGGGATAGTAAGTATCTCAAATTGAGTATGATATTGTTATAATATGGATGATGAAATTGATAGGGAATAATGTGTATTCCCTGATTTTGTTTAAAAATTATGTTTGTATGGATCATGAGTGATGGGGATAAAGATTATCCCATAAACGGAATGATTGAATATTAGATATGGGAATGTATATATATATATATATGGGTGAAATGGAAAGCATTTCATAAGTTGTTTATCGTGCC
Organism: Pouteria campechiana; assembly: GCA_036873735.1. Classification (NCBI taxonomy): domain Eukaryota; kingdom Viridiplantae; phylum Streptophyta; class Magnoliopsida; order Ericales; family Sapotaceae; genus Pouteria; species Pouteria campechiana. Next base: position 26,225 of record JAYJMB010049962.1, read on the forward strand.
CAAATGGTACAATTTTGAGGTTATGCCTGTATGGTATAGTTTTAAATGTGTGGTGTCTATATGGCACCTAGTTTGGTATGTTGAGCCAAAGTGACTCGGATGTAATGTGAAGTGCCAGGATGACACTGTATGTTAATATACGCTTGAATGGCGTAAAATGTGTATAGACAAAATGAGGCAGATGAACTTCATGGTATGATTGTCTTGGGTTATACATCTCAGGATGACATTATGGTAAGATTTTCCTTATGAAGAAGGGAAATAGTAGAGTTTCGCATTAGCCCCGGTTTGGTGTGGTCAAAATGCATAAGGTGGGGGTGCAGGTTCTTATAATTTGGATTGGCAAATGTAGTTTCCGTCACTCTTTGCTTGATTTACAATCCAAGGAAGTAGTTCAATTCTTTTATCATACTCATTTTGAATTCAATCTGCATGATCTTTGAGAAGTCTAGATAGAGATGTTCATTAGTAACTCTAAATATAATGTCATCCAATTAAATTTGAACTATCAAAATATCTTTGTCAATATTTCCTTTTTTGAATTTATGATTACTTAAGAATTTACTTAGCCTTTCATACTATGCTCTTGGAGTCTATCTTAAATCATATAATACTTTGGTGAGCTTATAGACACGATCGAGTTGGTCATTATTTTGTAAACCAGGGGGTTGCTTTATATACATTTCCTCACTTAAATATCCATTTAGAAATGCACTCTTCACATCCATCTAAAATAGTTTAAAGTTTTTATAGAATGCAAAAGCAATTAGCATTCTGTTAGCTTCTAATCTAGCTACAGGGGCGTAAGATTCTTCAAAGTCTATTCCCTCTTCTTGGGAATACCACTTAGCTACAAGTCGTGCCTTATTTCTTACAACTAATCCACTCTTATCCAATTTGTTTCTGAATACCCATTTAATTCCAATTACATCAATGTTCTTTGGCTTTGGAACTAACTCTCATACGTTGTTCCTTTCAAACTAGTTAAGCTCTTCTTACATTGCAATGATCCAATTCTCAGTATTTAAGGCTTAATTAATGCAAATTGGTTCAATTGTAGAGATAAAAGCATAATGACCAAAGACATTTTACATTAATCTTCTTGTTTTGACACCACCATAGACATTACCTATGATTTGTTTTTTAGGATAAGTACTAATAAATCTCAAATTAGTAGGAGGTTGATAAGGAACACTACTTGTACTTACCTCCTCTTCATTTTCTGAACTTTCTATATCTTCATAATTTATGTCATCTTCTTGATCCTTCAGTTTGAGCTTCTGTATATTTGTTGCAGCTTTATCTGCATCACTATTACACTTTTTTCTCAAGGTTACATTTGCTTCATTAAATTTAACGTTTATAGATTCTTCTATAACTTTTGTTCTTTTAATGTATACTCTAAATGCTCTACTGTTAGAAGAGTAACCAAGAAAGATAGCTTTATCACTTTTTATACCAAACTTTCCAAGATTATCTTTCCCATTATTTAGTACATAGCATGAGCATCCAAAAGAATGAAAATATGAGATATTTGGTTTTCTTCCTATAACACCTGGTCATGTTAAATTATGGATTATTATTGAAAAGTTGTGAATTTGCATTTTATATAGTGAATAAATTAAAATTTTAATTTGGAGTAGGAGAAATTGTGAAATTTAAGATAAAATGGTGCATGTTGAATTTAATATGCACATGTGAAAATAATGTTATGATTAAATTATAGTTGATAAACCCAAATGTTGGGTATTTGATGATTAACTAATGAAAAAAATTATGATTTTAATGCATGAGTAAATGCATGAGAAGTTTAGAAAAAATTTTAGCTTGATACATAATTTAAGATGGAAATTAATGTGTATATATTTTAATAATTACATGATGTTATTTTAATTATGTAAGAAAATTATTACATTTTGTGGGTACAATTTATATGGTAAAATCATATGAAAATTAGTGGAAAGCAATGAAATTAAATAAAGAAAATATTAAGAAAAACTCAATACTAGATATATTCTATTTTAAGAAAATATTAAATTTGGAAAATGTGTCATTTGTGTTTAATTTTTTTGACATATATAATGGAAGAATTAGAAAAAGTGACCAACATAAAAGGTGTAGATCTTGAAATTATATTTTCAACAAATCAAGAATCACTTAATTTTGATATCGGATGAAGAAATTATGATCAATACAGAGAGACTGTTCTAAATTACTAAAAAGTAACAGTGTAAATTATTAGGCCACTTTAATTAATTTTTTTGATATATTTTAATAAAATAAAAGTTATAGGTCTTGAAGTTATCTTTCTAATTCCTTAAAAATCATGTTATTTGGATATCATATGAAAAAGATATGCTGAAATTACTAAGGCTATGTTTGGCAAAAATTTAAGGATGAAAAATAATGGGATTAAATCAATAAAATTAAAACTTATGCATCATTTATGCAAATAATTTTGAAAATTTATATAAAAGATCCATTGGAATAAATATACATATATATATGTATTATGTGAAATTTATAAGTGATTTATTGATTTTAAGTAATAATTAAGGGTTAATTATTAGTGAGTGAGTGATGACCCATAATTTGATTGAGGCAAGATAATCATGATTTAAATGATATTATTTCTATTTATTTGAGGAAAATTATTTATGTACTTGATATACACATTTGAGGGAATTATAATATCAAATTAATTATGATATTTGAAGAGAATTAATAGATGAAATGATGGAAATTATGGGTTGCATGTGTATGGAATAGAAATGCATTGCTAGAGTACTAAAGAGCTATTTTGTGTTTATTGAACTTACCTAATGGTGGAAATGAGGATGGTGATGTTTAGGGATGATAATTAAATCATGAGTAGATTATTCAAATAAAGGAAACAACTAAGTATTTAACTTGGGTGAAATTTCACCTAGTAGTGTAGTTTATAGAATTGAGTTCGATTTCCTTTTGACATATGTAAATTGAATAGTGGTGTATATGATATGTGTAGGATTATTCAACCAGTGATGGTAGTTAAGTTATGAACTTGAAGGATAGTGAAATGAACGTTTTTTAAGGTAAGTAGGCTATATTCTTTGTTTGTTGAATGCATGAATAGGGATATAGAATATCCCGTTGTTTAAAATCCGGGCATGTATGATTTATTTTGAGGATTGTTGATATCCCTTGCTAGTCTAAAGAATAAAATTTATGATGTTTTGTAATTATTGAATGTCAGGGATATATGTTATCCCTTATTCTAGGCATAAAGATATTATTTTTG
>JAYJMB010049973.1:0-75305 GCA_036873735.1 Pouteria campechiana
TTATTGTCAACAAGTGATGTCGAATTATCTTTTAATAGTCTTTAGTAGTTGATGGCAGTTGCTACGACAATCGGGTGCTAAAATCATTATGACTATGAATGCTTGTAAGCCATATATAAAAGACGCAATCACTAGATCTGCTTACTTGAATCTTGAAATGATCTAAAACCTAGAAGCTCATCAGGTCTGAAAAGCAATATGGGTGGGATGGGCGTAGCTAGGTTTGACTTGATCTCACAGCTGCTATTGTCTAAATCGTTGTCGTGAAGGTGGAATGGCTGTTCAATGGGCGGGTCTGATTATCATACAGAAAGAGAGTAACGAAAATGCACTTCAATATTACAAGGATGGAAGACGCCCGGCAGAGGCGTGAGAAACGTGAATTCGAGGGAGATGCGATCCACCAGCTTGGGATTCGGGCATTAAAGGAGTTGTGGGTTTTACATAAATGCTGAAGAGAGCCGTTTATTCAGATCTGTCGCGATTCACAGGACTTGGAAGGTCATGGTCTCCTCTCATCTTCCCTGCAATAAATCTGTGTGGGGAAATTGCTTGCGATGAAATGCGAAAGGACACTGATTTTGATGGGGCGCTGTCATGTCCCTATCACCTTGCAATCCGGTGGAATCCGGGCCGTTCATCCGCTATCATTTGCTTGGGTGAGCCATCCTCCTGGACCATTTCATCTGAATCTCTGATCATATCCTTGTAATGGCAAGTGGAAAATGTTGTTTCTATTTTTTTTTCTTTGTAAAAGATGTAAGAAAATTTGTATATTTCCACTTTAGAAACAAGACAATATCCTATGTTTTAGAGATTTTCAACTCACCTTCAATTTAAGTCTCACTTTCATCAAGCACTATGGTGTATTTTATAAGGTTTCTTATTAAATATAATAAAATAAAATCCATGCAACTAATAATCCTGAAGAGATATTTCTAAGGTACTTAAGATTTTTGGTTTACATTCGACATAATATCTACAATATAAAAAATCATGAAAATAAATTTATTATCTGTAAAGTAATTTAAAGGGAAACATTGGTAAAAGCTCTTTGCTCCCTAAATGGATATTGCATGCACCACACAAATGTTGTTGGTTTTTAGTATCTTATATCTTGCAAAAGTCTAGTGTAGTCTTTGTATATAAGATAAGCTTAAAGTGAATCCATGTAGAAAAACTTATTAGCAAAGCTATATGCTAAGGCTTTTAGGTAAAGATTTAGTGAAAATTTTTAGGTTGGAATTGAGTAATCATCGATGATGATAGAGAATGTGTGCAAGGCATTCATGAGAGGTGTATAAGAGATTCTAAATGTATCTTGTTGTAATCTATTCTTTGTATTTGATTTATTATCTTTCTCCCATGACTTTTTACTTGTAGGTTGAAGAGGTTTTCACGTAAACTTTATATCTCTTGTATAGGTTTAATTATGTCTTTAATAAATGCATATTTGATTTTGTATTTGTGATCGTGATAGTATGAGATTCTGCAACAATGCTAGGGTGGTTGTCTTGCATTGCATGAAGGACTGGAGTTGGTAGAACGCATTTATCTCCTCGACTGTCAGCTGCTCGGGCGGCAGACCATCACAATGGACAGCTCAGCTTGTGGGTATGCTCTCTTAAGGAGATTTCATAGCATTGCACGAATGCCTTGGAGCTTAAGCACACCATGTTTTATTCTTTAATGAATGAAAGGGCTGTACGAATCTGAAAGAAATTGTTTACACGAAATGGAAGATGATGTCGATATAGTAAAAGTGTTATTAGCTATGAAGTAAACAAAGATAAATTAGACATACTTTTTGAGTAAAGATAAAAAGATAAAAGTGTCACTTGGAGCATATGCCTGTCTTTTGAGCACTCATGGTGGTACATGTAATGCAGAAAAATCATATGGAATGCATGTATATGTGAGTATGGCTATAGCTAATAAAGCTTAAACACCATACATGTGCATTGGTTGAAAATCGAAATCCTCATTTGTGGCAGCAAAGGGTGGAAAAGTTCATTCAGGAGAAAAGAGAAGATCATCTAGAGATCATCAAGATGAATTAGCTTAAGAATCAGTTTATCTTTAAGTTTTAGGACTTTTTTTATCAAATCTGTTTTTGTTTTGGATTTTTTAGATTTGAAACATTTAGAATTCCACTTTTGTTTATGCAAAAAAAGCCATGTACAGTGATTTTACATCCTTCTTAAGTATTCATTTTTTATGACTTATTGCTAATGGCATAAACAACACCGTTACAAAGAAAGTAGTGACAAGTATAACTTCGATTTGAACAAGAACTTTGGAAGTATAGCACTTCATTTATCTGTAATTTTTACCCCTGATTATCCAAACTTTATTGTTCTTTTTACAATTAAAATCCACAACTTGAGAAAATTTTCCTAGTAGCAACCATCGAGTATAATACAGAAAAGCATGAACATGCATTTTTACGACACCCCATGAAATCCGGTTGAAAGTATGCATCGAATCTGCTTTTTCACTTTTTACCTCCCACCAAAATTCCAGTGACGAAGATTGCGACCACAGCATCTCTTAAGTTATTCATCAGCCCATTCATGCACCAAAGAGAAGAAGCACTATGGTCTTTGGGACAAGCAAGAGGGCAACATCAATAGTCCTACCAGTCGGTTCAACTGATGGCAATTTGCTCTCACTCTATATGCATTTATATACCTATACATCTTGTAGAAAATGCAAGGTTGAGATGGACCATCCTGGCTAGGAGAGTCCATATGCGTGAGTAGTTGTAACAACCAAAAGTGGCATAGTGCATTTGGTTTGACAATTCGAGCAGTGGAGCGTGACCAATTCCACATAAGATATGGCCCGCCTATCCGCAACTATATGTTTCATGGTTTAGCTAGAGCAATTTAAAATACTGTACTAATGAGATTGCTTGCTGGTAGAGAATGGTTGGAGTGTTTTCGCCGGTAGACCTGGAGTTACCTTGAGCCCATTCATTGTCTTTCGGGATTTTCATTTCAGTGCATTTATATCAAGGACTCTTGGTTGTTGGCATTTTCACTGCGCAGTGAAGAACGAGGGAATAATAACAAAATCTTAAATTCATAGAAGAGAAAAATAATAGAGGGGTGTTACGCGACGCACGGGAGAGCCGGTGCTGTCTTTTTCGCCAGGGGCATTTGCGTGCGCCACCAACGTTCGTTTGCCAAGAAGAAGCAAGCGCTGTTCTTTCTTCCATGTCCCGTTATTTCATGCACTTGATGAATGAATACTTAAGCTCCCAACCTATAAATCATGACTTTTGAGTTTCCAAAAAAATAAAAATAAAAATCCACTCCAAACTCAGTGCACTTTTTATTGGTAGAAGCAAGAGAAATAAATATTAAAACATCCTTATATTTATATAGGAAGATGTTTTAAACCTTTTTTATATAAATGATATATTATAGTTTTTTTCTTTTTATCATATCTATAGAACTAACTAAACATTAATAAGTATAATTTTTGAATTGAAGCAAAGGGATTCTTTTCCGCACTTTAATTTTCATCCATTGCTTCCATTCAATACCTAGGCATTCTTACCCGGTATTATTTATTTTAAAAAGTGTCTACCTCAAACGTACGCGCTACGCGGTGCATGAACGTGTTAACTAAATCATTTTATTAACCATCGCCATCTTATTTTTTTCGTACAACTTGTAAATTAATGGTTGCAGCCATGTAATTGACATGTGAACTCCTGCTTATCAAAGAAGGAAAAGGAGATGAACCAACTTCCACTCAAAAATTAACAATGAAACCAAACATAGAAAATCGTTTTCAAAATTCTGCCAAATTATTTTGGGAAAAAAAATCTAAATTTCCCCTTTTGTTCAAATAACTTAAATATGTAATTTTAAAGAAAAATTGATGGAAAATAAATAATTTTCAGTCTCATTCCCCAGTATAAGAAATGAGCAATGACACAACTCCTCAATCCTATGTTTCCACTGCCACCGGTTTTCGTGTCACGTCCACTCAAATGAAAATGTGATAAAGCATACAAATTAATGCACCATGGCAAGATCGTGCTAACGTAATCCAGCAGCTGATCATGAGAATCTCGGGATGCTATGCGCTCCCAACTTGGGAGTTTAGCCCACTTTGAATGTGGACCGTCCAACATTCCAGATCAGCTTCAGTTTTCAAACCAATAAGATGAACTGTTGGATTTCTAATCTAATGGCCAAATTGCCCATTGGAAGAATCAACTTAATTGAACAAGAACCGTTGATATGGTTTGTACACATTCCAGCCTATGGAAAACACAAATCACAGTAATCTGAAGAATGGGCCTTTGCTTATGAACGGTCTAGATCTCCAATACAGACAACACTACCACGTGGACGGTCGGAATGCAGAATCGCCCCAGCTTGGTACGTCGCAAGCGCCAGTCACTAAGAGCCCGCCTCCATGTGAAAAAAGGCCGTTCCTTTCTTCTGTACACGTGCGGGCGAGTGAGACCGTAGAAGTACATCGTATATGGATGCCGGGCTATCCTGATGAACGGTTTAGATCTTCCTCTAAATCCGAGGATGGTGTATCTGCGAAAAGACAATTTTGTCGTGGGATATCTTGCCAAATTACCATTCATACCCCCGCCAGCCACCGGAAGAACGAACCAGCCTCGTCTCCGACATCCCAGCTCCCACCTCCTCCGCCGGAGCCAACTTCGCTCCGCCGGCTACTTCCGCCACCTCCGCTACCCATCAGCCGGAAAGACATCGCCCTAGACGAAGATGCCGACGCCGACGCTGTAAGCCGGTCGACGTAATCCCTCAGCCAACCCCTCCCTCCGCCCGCCGCTTCCGCAACGTCAGCCCCGGGTTCCGCTGGCTCCGTGTGTTCCTTCGATCGGCCGGATGAGAGTCCCCTCGCGTGCCCGGCAGCGGGGACGACGACTTCGGCCGCAAAGTCGTCGTCAATTATGTAGTCGAAAGATCCCATGGAGTAAGACCTCCGGCTGCCAGCGACGGACTCCGACGATCTCCTCCTGCTGACGCTGCCGACCTCGATCCGAAAGCTTTCGCTGCCGTTGCCGGAAAAGGAGGTCTTCGCTGAGTCGAAGGGCACGTGAATGGTGGAACGGCAAAGCGGGCAGGTGCGGTTGGAGGCGAGCCATGCGTCGATGCAGCGCGCGTGGAAGACGTGGCAGCAGGCGGGAAGGAAGCGAAGCTGGTCGCCGGACTCGAAGCGCGAGAGGCAGACGGCACAGTCTGGCGCGGAGGATTTCTGGAAGGCGGCGATAGAGTCGAAGGATAAGGACGGGAGGGAGTCGACGAGAGCCTGGCCGGGGTCGGACGAAACTGCGTGGCGTTGTTGCTCAACGAGAGGTTGGTGAGTGTTGGACGGGGAGGGCGGGGAAGTGGTCGGGAGCACGTAGGGAGGGTGGCGGACGCGGTCGATGTGTCGGAGGATGAAGTGGAGGGAAGCTGATACGAGGAAGACGAGCACAAGGATGAGAGCGATGATTATGATGTTCGGATTAATACCATTTCCCGACGACGAAGACGATTGTTGAGTTTTGAATGGTGCAAGAAATGGTGGCGGCGGTGGAGGTAATTCCGGAAGAGATTGCAGGTAGCGTCCATGAGGCATTTCGTCAAACATCTGGTGTCTTCCGTCTCTTTCATCCCAGGTTGACAGAAGCAAAGCCAAAGAATTTTGGGTTTTAGAGGCGAGGAATGACGAGAATTCCGAATCCCATCGCGAGTAGCTTCGGCGAGGCATTTCTTCAAACACTGTAGAGCGTTTCTCCCTTTTTGGGGATGGATGGTGGGTTTTGGTGGAGTTTTATGATTGCTGTCAGCCGTGCAGCAATGGCAGTGGCAGCGGCGGCAGAGAGAGAGAGGCGTGGAGATGAATGAGGAGTGCTGCCGTTGCTGCTGCTGGTGGAGGGGTTTAAATGCTCTTTCGTAGCTTTTGCGTGCGTTTTTTTAATGCGGACTCGGGTTGGCATCTGCTCGCATGACATCAACGGAGGACCTCCGGCACACGCGGCGGTTGCACGGCACGTGTGACAGATCGGGCTTACCATGCTGTGGACGTGAATATGGAGTGTGAGAGTCTTTGCCTTTTTTAACCGTACGTGGGAAGATCAGCCCATAAATAAAACGAAGTAAATAAGAGCGATGAGATGGGTCCATTGAAGTCAACCGCGGCCCGGACGGCCCGACCCAAGAACGAGTCAGCAGGTCTTGGTTGACCCGAAAATTATTCTCGATGAATGAAATCCTTTCATTCAAAATTAATTACTTTTTCAATAAGGCAAAATGCTTTTTATCATCATCATAGAAATATATTTTCCATCCATAGATAATGAGCCACATAGATTCTTCTTTTACTACACTTCTTTTTTCATCCTAAGATATGTTCTCATTAGAATAAAATTTCAAGCTTTATTATATATGTATATATATATATATATAATATAATATAAGTTCAAGTTTTGTTATGTCTTAAAAAAATTAAGTTTTTTTGGCCTTTTTTAGTTTTTTTATAGTATTCTATTTTGATAAATTTATTCCTTTTAACTTGTGCTTTTCTTGCTTCTATATAATGCAACCAAACTATCTAAGTTTACTTTCTCTTATTTTATTATTTATTGATTTTATTTATTTTTTTAATTAATTCACTTTTAATTTTATTTTTCTTATTTTATCGCTCATTCATTTCAATATTCTTATTTTAACTATATTCATCTTATGAATATGTTGTTTTTTAATTGCTCGATATTTTATTATGTAAAGCCTAATTTATCTTATAACTATTCTATAAATTTTTTTTTAAATTTAATTGATGCTCAATAATCACGTGAAGCTCCAAAAGTACTCTACTAATTTTTCCTACCCTACTTGAATTCTTTGGGTAAAAACTTATGTGCATAAATATAAATTATTTCAATAGACCTTACTTGCTAATTATTATAAAATATTTAATTAAAAATAAATTTATAATTAAAGTACATAAACTCATATTATGATGTGATAAATGATAACAATTTGGGATCTTGCTTCTTTGCTACTAAAAAGAGCCACTCTAATTAGGTCTTAGATGAAACTTTTCTTCCGGTTCATGTGGTCCAAAATACACCATGCAGACATGGAAAAATGAAAAATCCAATGCATGTGATTTCACTTTATAGACAACAGTAACAAAAACAGTCTGCTTATTGTCTACACAGTCATGCTGAGGCTGTGTTTTGATAAAGCCATGCATTTTTAAGCTGAAAATTTCATGCACCCATTCCATTTACAAAGCAGAATATGTGGAACCCCCATGGCAATATATATTTCTAGCAGGTTACTTTATTATCAGCCATCTGACTGTCCATTTATTTTGCATGTCTATTTGTTTGTTAGCAAGCTGATATTTCTCCCAACAAGCACACGTCGTGCATGCAGTTTTTCCCCTTAATCGGGAAAAGGAAGCCTTTGCATATGTGCTTTCTATCCTTTTCCTGTATGGTGCATGTCCATGTCTTCTTTTAATACGAACATTTGCATATAAACCCTGACATTGCGCAGCATAACTAGCATGTGTGTAACATCCACTTCTTTTACTTGCTTTAATTTATTATTTGAAAATTAGTGGTCCAAGTTGTTGTGCTTTTTCCATTTTTCAAATGCGCACACTATGATATGATTTAAATCAGTCATCATAATTGATGTGACTAATTTAGTTAAGTAAGATATTGAAAAGTATTTCAACAAAAAATTTCGTACTTGTCTAAACAGTTTAAAAAATAAATGATATCATGAATTTGTATTTATTAGGACCCACTAAGATTTTCCTTCAGGATAAATTTTGAAAATAAATAAATATATATGAGTAAAATGCAATTGACTAATTTAGATCTTGCTAAAATATTGTAGTGCATAGAAAATGAAAAAAGTATACTATATACCCTTATACGCTAAATAATTTTAATTTTTTTTGTGCCTAAAAATAACTCAGTATTTTTGTAGCATGTTTAAAATAAATATTAGAAATATATTTTATAATCCATCTATATCGTGTGCGTGATGAACTGGTGAGGCTTCACTCGTAAAAAAACGGGTAAATGCCTTCACCAAACGCGTGGAAACTGAAAAGTGGGAATTGAAAGACCTCATCTGATTAGTGGCCTTTCTCATTCACACAAGTATAGATGGAGTACTTTGAATAGATGGAAAAGAAAATAAAATAGATGTAGAAAAATAAGACTTCAAGAAAGAAAGTAAAAGTTGAGAGGACGATGCAATGGGATGAGAGTTTATTTGAGAATAAATATAAATAGATATATTTTATAAATAAAAAGATGAAAAATAGTAATCGAATATATATTGTAAAAAAAAAAAAAAAGCATTGTTATTGGATAGCTACAAAGGTGACACCACGTTCCTTGGGACAACGACTGTTCCTTCTTTTCTTCTCCACCCTTTTTTTATCCTTTTATGAGAATCCAAATGCCTAGCTATTTCCTCCGGTCAACGGGGCTCGGGCAAAGTCGCTCGAGTGTCTCTAAATCCAAAACCAGATTGACTGATGAGCCACCCTAATCATTAAATAAACCTTGAATGGATGTAAAATTCAACAGTTCTTTTGTCTCCATTTAAAGTTTGGCCTTGCGATTTCGTCCGGATTGAAGTTGACCTTCGGCGGCGGTCGCGTCGGGTTATGTGGAATTGTGGTTTGGTGGCCCCATAATCCCTAGAATCCAAGTCCTAAGCAACGCCACATCACCATCATGAATATTTAAGCTTTTTGGGTGTGTTCTTCATCACTTGCTTGACCCCACATTCACTGATCCACTTAGGCAACTTGTATAATTCACATTGACATTGACTTCTCAGTGCTTGTATATCAAGACCCATGCCTTGCCAGAGTTTCAAAATATTGCTTCCAACAAACTGAGAGAATGGACGTGCAATGATCAACAAGTGGATAATAACAATTTCTCAGCTCCTCTAGTGGTTTTGGTTGGATGATATACTTGCAACCAAGCACCTCTCTCTCTCTCTCTCTCTCTCTCTCTCTCTCTCTCTCTCTCTCTCTCTCTCTCTCTCTCTCTCTCTCTCTCTCCTACTGCGGCTCTTAATAGTCCTACACCAGCACCAGCTACCATGAGCTGCTGCCGCAATAATCTAGGACTCGACCAATTTGTTGAGGCATTGTCCTCTCTCCTGGAAAAGTTCCCAACCTCAGCTAATTTGGTACACTTTCATTTTATATGGGTTAGATTGGAAATTTGACGATTTCTCTAAATATTTTTCTAATGCATGTTTCTCATGTGAATTAAACTGAGCTAAGTGGGTAATCACTTATTTTACAGAATAATCAAGAAGAAAAAGGAAAACAGATGTTAATCCACGAGCTATTTTGATCACCATAACCTTAGTTTCATCTTTTATTTTTCACCAATGCCCCTTTTTATACATGTCGGATATGGATGTTGGGTAGCATTTTGTTTTTACTGAAACTTGTAAATTACAATTTTAAAGCTTTGAAAATACTTTAGTTTGATTAAGGGATTTGGTTAAACGTTTGAGTTAGTTAAATAGTTTTTATATTGTGAAGATTGTAAAAAGGAGAGAGTGGCACAGTGACCCACATTAGACACTAAAAGAGATGAAAAAGAAAAATCTCACCGAAACAGACTAAATTATTGTTGTCCTTTTTACTGAAAAAACTGAAAATAATTAAAAAAAGTACTTTCTTTAGTACAATTCGTCACTTTCTTCTTATCCTGTCCATCGACCACTTGCGTTTACTACTTTGGAACACGATTGAACCCGGGTTGGATCGATAAATTGGAAACTGAAGCTTAGTCAAAATCTAAATTTTGCATTTCAAAATATAGCTTTTTGTACATTTTCTCCACAATAGATAAAGGAAATGAAAGAATTTATATTAGGGGCATTTATAGATATATTTGCACCTTCTATCCATAATTTCATATATACTTAGATCTATTTATAATTATATCAATTCTGTTAGTAATCATTAAAACCGACATTTTTAAAAAAAATTCCAAATTACCCAGCATGATGAACCCTGATAGAATTAGTACAATGGTAATTTTTTTCAAATTTCTAGACATATTTGGTAGTACTTTAAAAATGTAGATATATCTACAGTTGAATATATCTATGAATGCGCCTTGATATTAACTTTTCACGTGAACCAAATTGCAACATTCATTGATACAGCTTTGCATAAGTTTCGGATTCACATCCGATGCACAACCAAGTGTTACTGACAACCCAAGTCCCTAATGTTTCGACATTAAGTTGTTGCTGCATAACACTCTCCTCATTTTAAGGAATACAAAAAAAAAAAAAAAAAGATCATTGAAATATAATGCTTCTGATGTGGTCCAGTAAGTTTGAAGACTTCATATCTCTTCCCAACAAATTTCGGTTGTCCTAGAGAAGTTTGATGCAATATGGTGCTGGTGATGAAGTAGATAAAAATAAAACAAATATTTTTTTATTAAAAAGACAATTAAAGCTTTAAATTATTAGAATTATTAAATATTAAATTATTAAATTAAAGTTTTAAATCTATGAAAATATTAAATCCCCAGAAAATTATATCGATTATGAAATAGTATCTGAGGCAGGAATAAAAAAATTAGAGAATAATATCATTTATGGGTTACCCCACATCATCCATAATATCTGGAAAATTTCAACACTTATTCCATGTGAATACAAACAAAAAGAATTTCCACAGTAATCCGAATCAAATAGACCAACAACGGTCAAGATTGCAGCTTGTCAATTTTCTTACATCCGACATCTATGCATGGGTATCAGCAGTTACACCTAGAAAATTAAAATTATGCCAGACATTGGGTGGACCATGCCAGGACGGATGCTGAACCGCTTAAGATGTAGACGACCGACAGCATTAAATGTACAAATTGGCCCCCCCTGATATCAAACAATGGCCCAGATAGCATTCTCATAAACGTGAGGTATGCGGCACGTGCGAAATTTAAATTGAGGCAACCATCCCATATGTAAGCCCACTTCCACCACACGCAAAGCCTCGTTAGTTGAACGCCGAAATTTCTGTTCAACAATTCTTCATGTTGGCAGCGGGGCCACTGAAAATTTCTCAATTATTAATTTTTTTAAATGCAAAGCCCAGAAGTTTTATATCATTGCAACATCATTATGAAAAAAAAAATGTTAGTATATGGGCATCAAAAGTGCGCTTATGGTGGTAAATAAAGCTCCTCAGACCACATAAGCAACCTTATTTATTTCAAAATTACAAAAATGCACTACCTTATTATAAAGAAAATTTTATTAGGGTAAAAATAGCAGTTTTTTTTTATATAATTGCATAGTTAATTTTTGTAATTTTAAAATACTTATGATCTCTCTCTCTCTCTCTCTCTCTCTCTCTCTCTCTCTCCACTGGAATAATTTCCACTTGTATGACTCAAAGGTCCACTCCAATAGATGATGAAGAGCTCCACTTGTCCTTTAAAAGCATGAAGACTTTGCTAAGGTCAGTCCACCAAAAGGTGGGGAGAGTAGCAGAAAAAGCGCCAGCAAGGGGCATCATTAAAACCGGGGAACTCTTTAGTTCAAGCGGCTTTTGAATGGCATTCATTAAATTCTTTTACATCGAAAGCAAAAAACGTCTTTTTCATTTTGGCTACCTAGTCCTGGTCGCAATTGCAACTTTCCTTAAGATAAAGAGAATTGATTACAAGAATTAAAAGCAATTTCACGAGAAAGAATTTAAAGCCAATCCACACTAAGGACATCATGTGGACCACCAAAGTGATGGGCACAAAGATGGAAATGAATGGTAAATTTTCATTCCTTGAATCTGGACCAAAGCTATTTGATGGTAATTCGTTTAAGGCTAGAACCAGATCAATGGTGCAATGTCATGGTGAAGGAATTATCATGTCGCATGATTTGCTCTAACACAAATAATGACGAATGCTGTTGTTTTGGACATGCATGCTTATTGTTCTATTTATGATTAAATAGGCAAGATCTTCTAAAATCGGAAATGGGTAAATTATTTCTTTTCTATATATAATCAAACAGACAAAAGGTTGCGCATTGTGCAATAGTAAATGGATGAATTGGGTATTACTGCATTGAAAGCAAAAATGGAACATAAACCTATGAAGTTGGAAATTAGCGGGGGAACGAGGGCCATGCGCTCAAGTTCACCAACATGTTGTTGAGTAGTTTTATGAGTGGTTTTGTAAACTTCTCTACCCATGCCATCATGATTACCCCCACAATAATCGAATGAAATCAACCAATTGAAGGTTTCATAGAATATCTCAATTTTGAGGGTAAAAAGATAATTCGATAAAATTTAATTCGATCATCATACTTAGCATAACTTATTCAGTTAGAAACCTAAAGATAATCCTAATAAAAATTTAAATGAGCCATAAATTAAAACAATTTGAGATAAATATGCATCCTTCGAAATTCTCTCCTGATTTGTCGGATTCTTAAATTTGCAATCATATATCTGTACTTTTAAAAGTCTTCCTCTCGTACAGGAGCATGATTAGGTATGAGTAATATTTATTTCTTATACACATTCGTACCTTTTCAAATCGTCACAGGTTTTTATTTAAATGATTACAAGGTTTAGTTAACTAGATAGTGTTAAATATGGTGGTCCAATTAAATTTAGTCCAATCATCCTTGATAGGCCCAAAATAAAAAGAATTCATTAAAATGTTAATGGAACGACTCTCTCTCCCTCCCTCTCTTTCTCATCACAAGCATACATGCATGAGCACTTAATCAAACATCTGCCTCAGGGTTGTAAATCATTAATACAGAAAATTCATTTCGTATTCCTTTAAATCCGGGCTACCATGTCTAATTTAAATTATTTCCATTGCAGACTTTCATGGCCGCGGAGCATATGAAAGATGGTTGAGAAGAATCTAACAAGCAGGTGGAAACGGAAGTTCCAAAAGATTCTTAGTTTCTTAACCACCATCATCAGTTGGATAGTGGCGGATGACTGTGCACCTTATTGCCTATTTTATAATTCGATGCTCCTGCATTAGGACTTCCAAAATGTCATGCGTGCATGCCATCCCAACTGTGGGAAGAATTTGAATTAAAAGGAATTGGCGAGGCTACTCATCAGGTGCCCAACTAGTGTTGACAGGTCGTAATTTGAAGTTCGCCTAAAACAGATATAGGGAGCATTTTCACCCTAGTATTTATGAAATGGAAGAATCAACTTGTCCGAAACATGTTCCTGAGATAGAATCTGTGGAAGCCCCATGCTGGAATCTCGTATTGAGACTCCAGATTTTGCATCATTGAACTTCGCGAGGCCTCGCCCATGACACCCAACCATCGAAGACATTTTGTGGACAGTGTCACTTTGAAAGGCAGTAAGAAAACTCAAGGATTACCTCAATTCACAGCCACCTTAGCACTTTTGCTTTGAGCCAGAAAAATCACCCTGACCTGCATATAATCAAAGAGCTGAAAGAAAATTGAACTGAGAATTTCAAGCATTCCCCATCCATCAGGAGCCATGTTATACAACAGAGATAATTCAAAACACACACACGCAGACTTAAAAAAGACGAGCCCTGCATCAATTTTCATGCGGGTTATAGTTTTCCCTTATTTATGAAAAGAAAAAAAGAAAAGAAAAGAAAAAGTAGAAATGGAGATCTTCATTCTTTGGTTTCCCTTTTGTAAAAAATTATAAAAAAAAAAGGAAAAAGCATATGCAACTCTTTCCACAAAGTGTCGTTTGTGTCAATTTCAATGGTTACTAGAGAAAATGCCCAGTCTTTGTCAGTCCTAACTTTTGCAAACAAAAAATTACACCGATCCAACAGTCAAATTGCTGCTGGATGAAGTCCAGCATTCTGAAATCCTTGCTTGTTGTCCTAATTTTAGGAGATATCATACCTTACATTTTGCTTTTGAGAAGTGAGCATCCACATTCTGTATAAGATCTGAACACATTGTAGCAACTGCTGCATTTATGCAATGCAATAACTGAAGCTGGTACTATAACTCTCTAGTTCTTTCAGATTAGGAAATGGATGGTTGATCGAATTGTGCAGAAGTGGTTTGGCCCTCATTTACAAGATGGTTCAACATTGCCATTTTCTCTTACGTCATCTTCACCGTAATCAGCAAATAAACCAGTACAATCTTTCATGGAAATAAGAAACTTTTGATCCCTCCAAGCAGAGCTAATTCAATCTAATTATCCATATGAGCTGCCAAATCCAAGAGTAAATCATTCCCATTGCACAGTACGTGGATATAATCATAAGAGGCAGAAAGGGAAGCTTGTCACGGAAGATGAATGGGTGCAAGAACTGACTCCATATCTCAACACCCACCATACCTAAGAGATAAATAACCTCAATCCATCCAATCAAAATGTTTCCATCTCTCTTGACAGCACCTTTAGATTTTAGTCTTTGGCTTCTTTCAGGTGTGACACCCTTGATGAATTGTCTAGAGAAGCCTAACCACATAAGAGCTGAGTGCGTAACCAGTAACAACACCTTTATGGGATATTCTTTGGGCTCAAACAGAAGAGGGAACATTGAATAACAGGACACTGCATCACAAAAAAACAATGAAAAATAAAAGAAAAATTGAGTCCTCATATTGGGCTAGTAGACATGTAATTGCAATCGAACTAAAAGTCTTTTGGGAGTGTAGAGGCTAAAATAGTCTCATACAAGGTGTTTTCAAGTGTCTTCATGAATGACAGTGTTTTGCATCCTCTTCCAGAGCCTTCATGGGAAGAAATATTTGCAATAAGTGAAGATAACAACCAAGGTGTTTACTATTTTCATCTGTTTCTATGACTTCAACTGAAATTTCTGTCGTTAAAGCCACGAGCAAATCGGGGAAGTGGCTCTGGAGATTCAAGTAAACAGGACATATAACTATTTGACTACATGGTAAAAATGGATGATATAGAAGAGAGGTTTTCCACTTCTTTTGGTAAAGGCTTGGAAGAATATTAGCAGCAACAATTAAATTACTTCTCATCAGCTTGGATAAGAGTGCACAAGCAAAGGAAGGCACACCAGCTTAAAAATCATAATTTTAGCCCTAAAAGGACAACAATAATGGAGAGTAATTGGTTTGAAGTGAAAATGGGCCAGAAAAAGTGTTTTGGTTCTGGAGGCATTTGCTTGTTTGAGTTCTGATGGAAACATATTTTGAGACAAATGGGACATTTTGGGAGAGAATTTAACTTCACTCCTAGAAGGACTCAAGAGTCAAGGCTTGAGCCCAAGGTTAAATAATGCTCATAGTTAAGATTGTTTGTTTGGACAATATGGAGAAATTTTTTTGAAAAGAACTGAGTTTTTTTTTCAAATTGAGTGAGACAAGTAGAATCAAGGGACATAAAGGTCACAGCTGCTTGTTAATAAAAAACAAATTAAAGACTCATGCTCAAACACATGCTCATGTATTTAAACACTTACAGATACATAATAAAAGCTTTGTAGAGAAATTTGACACAACACTGAAAGTCTGAATAGTTAAAGGCGTACCTATTGATAACAAGAAATAGTGCCTTGCATCCTCCAAGCTATTAGTTGCAACAATAGCAAGGGGGATCAAAAAATGAAGTGATGCTTTCTCATGAACATGCCAGCCGAAGAGAAAACCACAGGTGTAAGTGTATGCCACCCATCTCGTGACATGCCTTGGCTGAGGCTTTTTCCATGCCTTCATCAGGCATGGAGACATGGAGAGAAGGACCAACAAGAAGGTTACAATAGGGGTGACCTGCATTCCATAGAAGTCCAGGATGCAGTATTATTAGCATGCATAAGTATTGCATGGACAAAATAAAAAAGAAAAGAAAAGAAAAAAGATTACCTGTGGAAGTACAGAAAAAGAAGAGGAATCCCCCACTAGCCCAGCAGTGAATGAAGCAGAAGATGCCTTGACATCAAAGCCCAGTTTTCTTAGCAAGAAAGCTAGTGCTTTATCAAAAATTATGTAAATGACCCAAAAATTAGGAGCCCAATATGCATGGCATAGTCCTCTTCCAAATGGAAACATGCGATACAGAACTTGTTTTATCTGCCGCCAAAGAAAATTCCCATGATAATGAAAACATGATAAGAGGCAGAATTGTAAGTCCCCATGAGATGAGCAACAGAAAATACCAAACCAGGAAACAAGCACAAAAAGATAGCATCAGGGTTTACAGAGTCTGATGCATTAGAAGATCGAAAATACATTTCTTAAGTCAAATCTGAATTTGGGGAATTTTTGCAACTAGAAAATAGCTGGAAGAAAAAACTAGTACAGAGATGCTACTCAACCTAACACAATATAGTATTGAAGAAATTTTCACAAGATGAATCCTCAAGCACCTTAATTATGAAAAAAAGGGCCTCTATCCATCACTATACCTATAGATAGAGGGTAATGATTGAAAATACAGGTAATGATAAGGAAAAAAAAAGTTTATCAGGATTGTTAAGGTAGGTAAATATCAAATCACATTTAAGGAATGGGGAAAAGGGGAAAATTAATTTTTAAAGGCAGGTTATTTCTTCCTCCCCTTTTCCAACTGTCCAAAAACAGCCATATAACTGTTTACCACAGGTTTTCCTTTGAATACTTCATATCTTTCAATATAGTCATCCCCAACAATATTTGCCTTCAAACATTACAATTCCTCATTCTATCTTCATTCCTATTTGTAGAGATACACATATTTTCATATTTCTTATTTTTCTTAGGCAGTTTTTTATTTTTATTTATTTTTAATTTTTTATAAGCCTTCAAAGCACAAAATGATGCACCGCATCCAAACTCACTTGAAGTATATATGAATACCATTGGTAAGAAAATTGAATGGAAAATGGAATTATGTTTGCATAAATTGTTTCTTTAGCCAATAAAATAATGACGCATTTTGGGAAGTAAGCTAACTTTTGGTATTTCAGTTCAGCAATATTAATATTTTTAGATTAAATGAATTAAACATTTTTAGAATAACATAGAATGGTGAAAAAGTTATTTTCCTTGAACCATGTTCTCTTTTTATTTTATTTTATTTTATTTGGCCATTCTCCTCATTTAAGCAGGTCAAAAAAGCCATCATGCAGCTTCTCCTCCAGAAGAAAAATACAATGGTATGTGAAAAGTAACAAGAGACACAAGAAACTAGAAGCTAAATGCCATAGAAGAGTTGGATAGTCAAACATAATAATTGAAAAATGGAATTGACAAATGAAGACTGACAAAACTAACGTCATCTCATTTTGGTAAACAAAAGCAAGTATACATATTTAATGACATGGGAAGTGGCTCTGCATTACTTGAACACAGATGAATCTGACTATGAGAATTCCCTGTCAATACAGCTATTTGGTTTCCTAAACCATGGGAAATAGGATCTATGTCTAGAAACAGATACACATGGGCATCCACACAGAGAAATTCTTGATTAGGTTTGCAAAAAACTGAGAAACATGTTCCCAAAGTTGAAAACATGAAAATATGCAATGAAGCAACTCCTAAAGTGCTCGCTATGACAATCGAGGAGATCCCATGAGCCAAAAAATTGCACATTTCAAGACTGTTTGTATTGGTAGCTGGGCATTGCAATCCCCAGTTCCCCCTTGACTCTAAAGTTAAATCAAAGTAGCATAAATTCAAACCACCCATGTATCCCCTCAAGTCACTAGCGTTGTAATGACAAGCATGATCCCAACTAATAGGGTAAGCTTTAGAGAACACCCCCCCCACCCCCCACCCCCCCCGCGACACACACACAAAATCTAGATTCTGAACATTTAATGCCAATTATCAACCAAAGTGAGTTCATCAAATGGAAGGGCAAGCAAAAACTTAGAAACATCAACAAATGATGTCTAGAATAATCTCACTTCACCAAAGATGGGAATGACATGATAAGTGATTCAAATAAATGAATCTATAATTCGAAGGAAAAAAAATGGAAAAGCAATTCCAGAAGTTTCCAGCATCCAATGGCCCCTTATACTCCAGTCTGATGCACAAATTACAGGTTCTGGAATGGCTGAAAGCATATTCCAGGCTGTCATCCATACATTAAAATGATAAGTCGTCAATAAAAACCCTCAGGTAATATACCCAGTTATAGAAATATCTGGTTCATCCAAATGGCTTCTTGCTGGCAGACAAATGTATAGTGCGTATGAATCACTAGGCTGTCAATGTCAGGTAATGAGTAAGAAAAAACAGGTCTAAATTCGGACCTCCAAAGAGGATCTTGCTGATTTTATAAATTACAAACCAACTACTGAAGAACCTATGGGCCTGTTTTGATAGCTGGAACACAACCTTACCCTAAGAGCTGGGAAGAAATGATATTAGAAAGAGTGAAAAACATGCTAGTAAAGTTATAGATAAAGACAAAATAGATAGACATTTTTTGAAAAAGTTGATAATAGAAAATATAAATTTAAGTGAGGAGTAGGTCATCCTGTTTAGAATCAACAATTACCTTGTTAGACAGAGGAAAGACAAGACTTCCCTCCCCTTTTTTTCATTTATTCAAACAGGCCCTCCAAGTCAAAATAAGTAGAGACAAAAGGTAAAAGCACTACAATTTTATCCATTCCATCAACATGGTTCCATCCCAAAATAGCCTTAAGCATGACTTCACCAAAAAATATTACGAAGCAGGAAGTATAAACCAACCATCCATTACCCAAATGCATCTCAAAAGCTACGAATGATATCAGCTAAAATGCAGTTAGATTGCACTGCATGTATCAACAAAGCAAGAGAGGGTTCTTCAATCCATCGAAAGAAATTGCAATTCAGCAACAAATCAGATAAATCCCATCGACATTACCGCTTTAAAGAAAAAAAAAAAAAAGGTAACCTGAGTACAAAAGGGCAAAACTCAGAAAGAATCCAGAAACCTCACCTGTCCGTTGTACACAAACGGCCCAAACGCAACCGCAAAAACTGCCCCTACCACAGCGCCCATTTCCAAAAGCCTACCAACAGCCCTCCCAAACCCACCCCTACAGTAATGCCTCAACAAATAAACGAAGTACAATGGCGCTGCCACCGCAAACAAATGCTTCAAACAAAGCAACACCGCAAAAGCAAAACCGCCAGCCAAATCCCTCCCTTCCTCCAGCAACGCCAGCGAAATCAGAAGCACCCCAATAAAAAACCCATTATACTGGAAATGCATATGATCCACGATAAGCAGCGCCGGCGACAACACAACCAGAACGAAAACCAACCGCCGCCGTCCCAATTCACGCCTTTTTGCAAACAGATAGACGCCATAGAGAAGGCCCAGGTCAGCAACCGCTACGGTAAGGCGCTGGAAGTAGACGACAGAGTCGGCGGCGTAATTCAGGCCGCGGCGGAGATCGGTAATAGTGGGGTCGACGAGGGTGGCGAAAAAGGATAGGAAGAGCTCGAAATAGGCGAAGAGGGGAGGGTAATCGAGAGTCCAGGGACTGGTGTCGTCGGAATACCATTGGGAGAGAGGGAGGGACGAAGTGATGGCAAGCCAGTTGCGGTGGACTTCAAAGTCAGTGCTGCGGTAGGAGGGGATGAGGAGGAGCTTCAGGCAGGTGGCGATGCCGGCGAACCAGGACAGCTCTTGGAGAGACGAGAGGGAGTTGGGGAAAGATTGCTGTTTTGGGTCTTGAGCTGCTGTGAGAGGAGGAGAGGACTCCTCTCCTTGCAAGGAAAGGGAAGCTGATTTCTTGCTGCTGGAGATTTTTCTGGGTTTCGATGGATTTTCGACCCCCATTGTTTTTGGTGGGAAAGAAAGCTTTTTTATCTTGATTTGGGTTTTCTCTGTTCTTGTTTCATGAACAGGTGCATTTGTGGTAAAGGGATGATCAACCCCTCTGGGTATCCCCAGATCTCTCCCTGGGAAATCTATGACCTTGATTGGCTTATTATCTTACTTCTGAGTTCTTATCACTAGACCATATAAACATGTTCAATCATAGGCATTACAATGTTGTCGTGTGGTAATTGAACCTTAATACTATGGTGAAAATGATACCAGTCTACTTAACATGCCGTTCATGCACATCAAGTACTTTTTGTCTCTGTTAGATGATAGTAGTCCATCCATCAAAGGCCAGTATTTAAACCCATTAAAACCCTTTAACTACATGTTCGGGGGAGGTTTCTTATATGGGAATTATAGACTTATGGGACATTACGAAAATTTTTTAATTTCATTGAGTAGTTAGCAGTTGAGATATTGACAAGTATACTTTTCCATGTTTGGGCATGCTGCTTTATGATATTTCAATAGTGGGTTGGTTGGTTGGATGATTTCATCTAAGGCTCCGTTTGGCCGCAAGAGGGTGGAAAGTACTTTCACCAAATGAACGTACTTCTAACGTGTTTGGCTCTGAAATAGTTCTTATGTTAAGATAATATTACCTTTTTATATTTTTTTTAAAATAATATCATAAATATATTAAATCATATATAAATATTTAGATATAATGTAAATATTGTCATCTATCAAAGTTACTTATCTATATTAATATATTTTTAATTATAAAAAATGTTTTTACTTTTTATAATTCTTTTTTATTTTAATTTTTCACTATGGTAATTAATTTTTAATATGTGTGAGGTGCATAATATTAATTTTTTCTTTATATTTTAATATTTATTTTTAACTAATAAGCAATAAATCTCACATATATATATCCAAAGGAATATTTTATAAGTTTAAATTATTTTAAAAAATATAGTAGGAATTTATCATATATTTATATTAATATTAAAAATATTAAGTAAATTTCTTTTCCTAAGCTAACAATATATATTAAAAATATTTTATTATTAGCACTTATTTTATAACCAACTAATATATAACACCAAAAGTACTTTTACTTCAAATACTTTTTACTAAATTTATATTGTAAAAAGCACTTTTTAAAAAAATACTTAATTTCATAGCTGGGCCAAATGGAGCCAAAAACACTTTTCTTTAGGCAATATGCTTGGGATGAAGAATGCATTCGCTTTTTCAATAATGCAACATTATAATTACTGTTGGGGTACGTTTGATGTGTCATGAACATAATTTATTAGCAATACACATTTTTTTTTTAAATGATGTGATATCTTAATTGCAATAATGATCATATTTTTTTTAGCATTATTTATATTCTGAGAGGAAAGGAAAAGAAAAGCTTATTTTCCTTTTTCAATAAATAAAAAAAAGTTTGTCCCCTAAGAAAAAATCATCTTCCAATAAATTTTCATTTCCCAATAAATGATGTGATATATGCTTAACATAACAAATATGCTTTTTTTTATTATTAACTATATTTTAAATAATTACTTTATATCTATTTTAATTTTGTTCGTATTATGGCTATCATCCTCCCTACAATTTTCTTTCCATTTCTATCCATTTACTCTCCTGCAGCCGGAGCTTCTATGATAATGTCACCCCTTATACTTTTCTAATACACTCAATTCAAATAGATTTTTAATAACTTTTGTTGTTGTTTTTGTTATTATTATTATTATTATTATTAATTATAATCCCTATTTTGGTTTTTATTAACATATTTTCAATATAACTTGTTATACATTATCTATCAAATGTATCATATCCAAGCACACCGTAGGAAAAAATATTTTTGAGAAAAGCTCATGACAAAATCTTATATTATCATGCAACGTGGTCTGGTTTCAAATAATTGGGTCTACCCCCACTACAGCTGTTCATTTATAAGAAATTTTTAAACAAAATCATGAATGCTAACAATGTTTGGTGAGGAAATATTATTTTAAGATTAAATTAATTTTAAGCGAATATAGAAGATTTATATAAACTTATCGAGTATTAAAAGATTCAAGTGCGACAAAATGAGTAGGGGAAGGTAGAAGATAATAATAACTTGAATACCTCCATTGCAGGTGAGTGGTTCTCATATCGCAGTTAAATTCTAATCATCCCTTGTCTTACGTAATTAGCCATAAATGACTTATTTAACGTATTTTTATCATCTTGCTTTTATCATCCATCCTCCATGCAAGTTCATAGCAACCATCCAACTTGGGATTCCATTTAGCTGGCAAATTAACTGTAAGAAATTCCGCCTTATTTTCATCTTAATTGAAACGGCCCCACATCATCTTACTCCTGAAATTCCGCATTGCAAGCTCAATGCGTGTATTCCTTCCCCACCTTTGGTCACACTTTCTTCATTTTCTTAACAGCCTTTACGTGCCTAGCCAGACTTTGCTACACCAAGATTGTGACGTACAAATTAAACAGGAGAACTCATCCGATTGAGAAAAAATAGATTGCCTGCGGTCTGTAGTAACCAGAAAACTATACAAAGGTGCAAATAAGCATAAGATCGTATGGTCATGACTCTCTCTCTCTCTCTCTCTCTCTCTCTCTCTAGCCTTGTTATTTCTTCAAAATCCGTTAACCAAGGCTCAGGCCTAGCATCACTGATGCCAAGTTCAAGGTATTTTTACTTCAATACAAGTAGTTTTAGGGACGAGCTTGATAAGATATTGATAAAATATTAGATTTCAACTTATAGATCCAGTTGCTTTATTTTCATGACATGTTTATCAACTAGCTTGGTTTCCACTTAATCTCATAATTTTCTTCAGATTATTATATGACCATCTTAATTAACAAAACTTCATTGTGGTGCTCTCTCTCTCTCTCTCATTTTGATGGGAGAGAATTGCTTTCTGAATGCCAACGGCTCTCTACAACCCAAAATATGAAAATAATGCTGATGTGTTATACCTTTGATGGGAGAGAATCGTTTTCCGATTGCCAACGCCTCTCTCTAAGCCAAAATAACTGATGTTCTGATTCCAGAAGTTGGGTGGATATCTTGGAGAAATAAGGCATAATAGTAAGACATTTCTATCATGGCATCATGCAATGCATGTGAGATGCTATTGACCAACCATGGCAAGTACTTGCTATGAATTCAGTATGAGACTGCGCTGCATGCAGAAGAATGATAGTAGTAACTAGTAATGGCCTAGCCCATGCATGGACCGTGCCCCCAAAACCTAAAAGGATACTTCTAAATTGAATTTTGAGTGTCGTTTCTTTCCTAATTTAAATATTCTTCCCCTGTTCTAAAAACATGTATGGGCAGGCCATGCATTGTGGAGTAGATATTTAATTTTAAGCATCAAGACTTCAAGGTGGGGCTATCGTATCAACTACATATCTTGATCGTATGTGATTCAATTGGTTGTGAGTGATATTCTAGCAGTTCAAGGGCTCTCTCTCCAACCATGTCTATCAGCAGAGACCGTGAAATGGAGGCTGGATTAGCCTCCATAAATGGAAGAACCATGGCCAGGGCCATGAAGTTGACCCTCTTCGTGGTGAACTGCATCATCTTGTCAATCGGGAACATCAGCGGCCCACTACTTCTCCGGCTCTACTTCATTAAGGGAGGCAACAGTAGGTGGCTGTCAAGTTGGCTTGAGACAGGTGGCTGGCCCATTCTCCTCATTCCCCTCTTCATCAACTACCTCCACCGTCAACCTCCACAGGGAAATCATGAAGAAGCCAAGGTTATATTCATGACACCATCCCTCTTCGTCGCTTGCCTAGTCGTTGGAGTCCTAACCGGCTTAGATGATTACTTGTACGCTTATGGTTTCTCCGGCCTCCCAGTCTCGACGTCGGCTCTCCTCATCTCTTCTAGATTAGCATTTCAAGCTGTGTTTGCACTTTTGATAGTGAAGCACAAGTTCACACCTTACTCCATCAACGCCATTATTTTGCAATTGATTGGATCCATCACTCTAGGACTACGTGCTAATGGCGATACTCCGGATGGTGAGTCCCGTTTGCAGTACTTGGTTAGTTTCATGGTGACCATTGCAGCAGCTGCACTCTATGGGGCTGTTCTGCCATTGATCGAGCTAGCTTGTATCAAGACCAAGCAGGCAGTCACCTACTCCCTTGTATTGGAGATGCAGATTGTGATGGGCTTCTTTGCCACGGCTTTCTGCACTGTGGGGATGCTGGTGAACAAGGACTTCCATGTGGGTCTCTCTCTCTCTCTCTCTCTCTCTCTCTCTCTCTCTCTCTCATATACAAATTGTGTAGATCTCTTATTTGTCCTCTTGCAAATACAGGCAATTCCACGAGAGGCAAACGAGTTCAAGCTTGGGGAAAGCAAGTACTATGTTTTGTTGGTGTTTTCAGGTATTGTTTGGCAATTCTTCTTCTTAGGGACTGTGGGGGTTACAGCGTGCTCCTCATCTCTGCATGCTGGCGTTGTGATCTCGGCTCTTCTTCCCGTGACAGAAATCTTAGCAGTGTTTTTCTTCGACGAGAGATTCACGGCTGACAAAGGTGTTTCTCTTGTTGTCTGTGTTTGGGGTTTCATCTCGTACTTCTACGGTGAGCATAAGCAAAACAAGAAAGTGAAGAAGGCGGATGTGGCAGAAACAGAAATTCCTACCATCTAGTATATGCAGTGTACTGATGGGTATATGAAGTTGGCATGCGAGTCTAGGTGAGGCCGTAAGGGCGCTTTTTGTTAGCTCACTTTCTCTGTAACTTTGGATTACTAAGAGTCTCTTGTTGCTCATACATAGGCCCCAATAACAGATCAACATATGGATGCTTGAAAAGCATGAGCTACATCAGTGGAAATGACACCCACTGCATGGTCGTCGCATCATTTTCCCTGGTGCCTAGCATCACATAATTTATCTATTTGATATAAAAAATAATCCAAATTATACATTAAGATATATGCAAGTAAAATGATCATTTTTCCTTTTTTCAAAAGACCTATATTCTTTTCCTTTTCACAAAAGGATTGTTTTCCACCGGGCCATTTAACCCATGGTGTTTCTAGTAGTTTCTAATAATGGCACGTTTGTGTTGGATTGCTGAAAAAAGACAGAAACGGAAACGATATCTGCAAAAAATATAAGAAATGTTACCTGTAACGTGTAAGTATTTTGGCACTAGATAACGTGTAAAACAGGACTTACATCTACTGGAACGTCACCCCACCACCCATGACTCCTGATTTTTCACCATCTTGCATCCATTCCAAAGGGTCGACATTGCACGATGTGAAACTACCGTCGATTGCCACCACCAAATGGCTATAGGCCTAGCAACTACAGGCCCAACAATAACAGCCGTTTGGCTGCTGCAGTAGGGGTTGGCAGCAACTCAGCAGCATGGGTTTCCAATCAGGGGTTAGCAGCAGCGGTCGCCGGTCAGGCCGTTAGGGGTGCAGCATGGGTTTCCAGTCAGGGGTTAGCAGCAGCAGTCGCCGGTCAGGGGTTGGCAGCAGCCGCAGCCGCAACTTCCAAATGGGCTTGGGATCTTTGGGTTGTCGTTAGCAGAGAGAGGAAATGGTTTGGGTTGTCGGCAGCAGTTAGCAGAAGAAGGAAATTGGTGGGTTTGGGTTGCCAAAAACAGTTTCCAGTCAAAAGTGGAAATGAGTTTCCCCTTTCCGGCTCTGTCTGGGGTTTAGGTTAGGTTAGGTCACCAGAATAACAATTGCCCGCCGTCAGATGAAAGGGAGATGACGAGAGGTTTCGACGAGATGGCTTGGAAGACGAGGTAGGGGGCTTTGGCAGTTTGGAACTTTGGCAGCAGCGATGACAGTGAGGAAATGGCTTGGGAGTTGGGAGATGGAGAGCGGAATCAGCAGATTAGCACTTAGCATCGGCCGGCCAGGGAAGGGGAAGGGGAAGAGGAACTAGGCTCTCGTCCTCTGGAATGGAATATAGATTGGTTAGGAAGACGTAATTCGAGCAGTGGGTTTCAGGTTGGGTTCCTCTCAACCTAAAACTGACTCGAATTGGAACTTGGGTTGAACCCAAATTGAAAACCTGATTTCTGAAATAGGTGAACCTGAACCTTAAAAAATGTGGGGTTGGGTCAGGCGGGTTTGGGACAACTACACCGAGTAGAGCCATTTGCAATTTCTCAAATATATATTTGTAATATTAATGAAGCTATATAGGTATATTTTTACAAAACCCTATCTTTTAAGGGTGTATTTGATAGTGGAGAAATATTCTCGTCTCTAACTAACTCGATAATCTTACTTTTTTATTATTATTACTTAAAATTTTAATTATCACCTTTAATATTTCTATTTAAAAAGCTATTTATTTAATCTTTATTCTTTCTATCTCCAATGATTATCTTATATCCTATCATATTATTTTCTCTATTTTCCTTTACTTTTCTATTTTAGACTTATTTTCCATGTCCCAAACAAACCTTAAATTATTTTTTTTTATTGCTACGACACCCTTAATCTTCAATTAAGATGACTTTTGTATACATAATTAAACTATAAAAGTAAATAATATAATTAATTTTAATTTAATTAAAATATCATAATAGGCTCAAATAGTAAGGTTGCATAAAATCTTTAACTCAAGCTCATGAAACTCAGATTCCCCTCAATCTTAACCTTAATTTTATCTATAAAATTTCAACCCTAACCTTATTTATAAAATTTCAACCCCAATTCTAACTTTAACCCTATTTATAAAATTTTAACCCTAATAATAACTCTAACTATATTTATAAAACTTCAACCTTAATCTTATTTTTGAAAATTAGACTTGGGTTGAATTTCAAGTTGATGAAAATCTAGTGGCAATAAAGATCATTGCCACAATAATGAGATCGTTGCTTCATTTTACCGTACGAGATGAAAGCAACCAAACTTATATTTTAAATAAACTAGTTGAAAAGAAATTGGGCCTAATTAGCTACTTAAATGGAATAAAATGGAAAGAAAGCGATGTTCAATATAAAGAATCATGTTAGCCATAATATAAATAAAGTTGAATAATAGGAAAAAAAAGTAATGTCGTTACAGTGGGCACACTAAAAAATGAAAATTTTCTAAAATTCGATACCTTTCCATCCAAATCCATATGACTTCTATATTAAGAAAACTGGGTTATGGTTTTTTAGTGGTATTTGATTTAGCATGTTGGAAGTATTTCACATCCCTGAGCACCATCACGAGTCTGCCAGGGTATCAAATGATCCGCAGGGGAAATCAACCTCCCCTGTTTTTAGGTGAATAGAAAATGAGTACCTTGAGACTCTTTTGGGTACACTCACAACCGACCCAAACTAGAGTAATTTGTGGCTCGTACCAAGAATGGTATTTAGTAGATGGACAAGATATTTTGGCACCGATTTACTAAGGATGTGTTTGAACAGAGGATTTCTAAAGCCTCTTTCAAAATCCTTTTTCCTTTATTTGAAGAGGCATCCATTTATTCTTAACAATTTAAAAATTGTCTCAATTATAATCTATATATAATTCAAAGATCTATGCAATAACTCTAATATTTTGTAAAGTAATCAAAAAATATATTGAAAGAATATAATGCAAGATGATTTTCAAACATTTTATTGCTATATATCAAAGCATATAATAATGATGACATTTTTCATTATAACAACTAAACATTCCATTAGATTTCAAAATAATATATGAAAGAATTAAAGTATTTTTAGGATGCATCATTTTTCTTGAATGTCTATTACAAATTGAATTTGAATTTTCAGTTACAATTTCAAATCCATGTTTCCACAGAGCCACTCCATCACCAGATGGGACAAGGGCCGTATTTCTGTGAAGCCCGTTGCTTGGCCCATCTTGATGTTTTTCTGTTGGATCTAGTCCATCTCCGAGACTTCTTTCCCATATGCCCCCTCATGTATATAACGCGGCATTTAACCCTCCTAATCATATAATATGATATTTAATTATCTATAAAAGCTTTTCATTTTCGATGTTCAAGCTTATGTTATCGCTACTTTGAAGCCAAAATGTACCTAGAAAGTTACTCGGATATAAAACATTTCTCAGGTGTGACAAATTGTTAGCTGTAATCTAACAATTGAACGAGTTTCACCTCGTTTTCAACAGCCGCATATGAACTTAATCTTGCTATCCCACAGGTATCAGAGACGAACAGGAAGAGAGGGCAGCTTTCACAAGAAAATCATAGCCATGGGTCTTTCCTCTTATTGTAGTCCATCAAATTGCCTTCAGGTTCGATTTCAGGATACCACCACAACATAAATATGTATAAATATTATATATATATATATATTATAAAATATGTTGAAATCGGGTTTGGGTTGAACCCGGGTTATCCAGGTTCGGAAAAGGTGTGTTTCAGCACTGATGCAATTCGGGTTCGGCGGGCCGGGGCCCACGTACCAGCAGAATGAAGATTTTGATCACAAGTAATTTGATAACGTAAAATATACACCATAATCCTTACATGAGTTAAAAAAAGGAAAAAGTCAGTAGCTGCATCCTCTTGTTAATAAAATACAATTTACAGAGCATGAAGGCAAACCTGGTAAGTGCGATCAGAGCTGAGAGAAGACTGTCTACAGATCTCATCAGTTGCTTCTTTGCATCGTCCATGGTTAAGAACAGACTCATAATGTCAGAAGTGATTGCTGGGTGCTGGACAAACAATCGGGTAATACCCAATTTGAAGATTCCGTGGGAAGACAAAGGCCAATATGCGTGTGAAGTCTATATGAATACTTCCATCACATTGGCATTATCTTTTCGCTACAACTTCGAATGCTGTCTCCAAGGGCATCCACCTTCAAAAGCGTGCTCCAGGACATCCTCCATACGCCTTGCAAATAATATCTGTGTGGAAGAGCACGGAAACAATCAGATATTTTCCCAACATAAGAATAGGGCACTGGTTGTATGCACCAGCGACTGCAACATTAAAGAATATCATCCAAGTAAGATCTATACATGGATTCCAATTCCTTTTTGAGTTCATCAGACAGATTTTTCTATTGATTTTGATGACCAGTCGGTATGCAGCCATGGTACACTAGTCCATATTATCACCTGTTATTTATTTAACAGGAGGGTACTGACTTCACTGGACCAGCCAATAAAGTTTGATTTTTCCACATGCATGCGGGGCCATTTCATTCTAGCAAGGGCAAAATACAAGAAACATCAAAAAAGATCTTTTTTTTTTTTAATCCAGGCTATAAAAAAGAACAGAGAATTTTAATCTAATTCTTTTAGTTAAAGTTTTGTATTATCTATCCTACATGAGTGAAATTATCTGAATTCCAGGTCAGAATACGGAAACAGAATGCCCATTTGACTATCTCAGCTCATGAACATATTTTTATAGATTGGCACATGAGCCTACATGTGGTTGGGCAATAAAACATTACCGAGCTCTTAAGCATTTTTAACTGGCGCAACAACAAAGCATTCCTGAGCTCTTAAGCAAGTTAACTTGGGTGACAACAAAGCATTATCAAGCTCCATATCACTCCATTCCAAGCCATCTTTGAGGTCATATTAGATTTTTCAGATGCTTTTTGTACACACTCATCCCAACAACATATTGGATCCAAACATTCTGAACAAAACCTTGGTAACCAGCATGAATCCTCCACCAATGCATTTTGGAGGACAGATGTTTCCATTGTAGACCAACTATCTCAGTCAATATATTCTTTTAAGGTATGTTTTTGTGGTTCTCTAGACTGCATAAATGCCTGCAAATAAAAACATACTCTATGAAGATTAGTTGTTCCAGCGAGTTCCATTAATTAAACAGAAGCTTTGCTGGTCTTTGTTTTAAGTTTAGTCTTCCAAGTTTCTTTCATGACTTTGAGAACTAGCGGATGGTCGTAAAAACTAAGAGAGTGAGTGATGCCCAAACAAGAATTACAAGTGATGAACCTCTATATTTCTTTCTTTCAAGGCATAACTACATTAAATTACGAAAAAAGAAACCATTGTATAATGCACATGCATGCGGTTCAGTGAGAAAGCTTGTGTAATGCATATACATGGGGTTGAGAGAGAGAGAGAGAGAGAGAGAGAGAGAGAGAGAGAGAGAGAGAGAGAGAGAGCTAACAAATACAGATTTCCATTGCCTTATCTTTCCTTCAAGGGGAGCCAATGATTATTTTGGGAATGTTAGAAGATGTATGACTACACAATAGAATTTAAAACATCATACAAGACAATAGTCCATAACATATTTCCTATATACTACATATAGAATATGGTCAATATAAACCTAGAACTTTAAATCTCACATAAAACACTAGTGCTCAACACGTTTCCTTTGAACAACATCATATAGAACATGCTCTTTGACATCATTCATCTAAAATGAGTTCAGAGATATATAGAAAAAAGTATAACAAAGATAACATCTAATTTTAAAGGGGTATTTGCAAATATACCCACGGCATTTGATCAATATTGCAACTATATCCTTGATGTTTGAAAAATAGCAAAGAGTAACACTATTTGACATAAATTGTAAATATACGCACACCATTAGGGATGCATCCCAATCTGTTTAAAAAAAATTAAAAGTTTTCAAAATGCACTCAAGCCCCTTCTTCCCCAAGATTACAATCATACCCACCTTTCCATCTCTACTGTTGCTGCCACCACGCGTCATTCCTTGGCACAAAACCCCCCACATTATCTCATTCACCTTCTTAGTAGAAAATAAGCCAAGTACAAACTCATCAAAATTTAAGCTACCCACATCACCAACAACAAAAACTAGTCAAAAAATAGAATTGCAAAAGAAAAACTTAAAAGAAAAGAAAAACTGACATCCTCGATAAAGCAACAAGAACGTTGATAGAGCCCTCGGCTTTGCCTTAAACAACTACCCAAACTTTTTCTCCTTCGGATAAACCACAATCCTCACCATGCTTCCGCCATATTGCGAAATCCCAAAATTCCCAATTGCACTATCGTGATCACTATGGATGCTCTTTAGCAAAGTCACCTTCGAGCTAACAGTGACACAATCGATGTTGGACAAGGTAATTGCCAACCTTGATGATCGGACTCAAATTGTTTATGGATCAAAGAACGAGATAATCCAATTCGAGGAAACCTACAGGTCTTTTAGACTCAAAAGGTTCATCAGTTGAGGCAATTGCTAAGATGGATTGCTTTGCCTTCTTCAAAGGTTACGTAGAAATTCTATTCTCTACAATATAGTCATGCACACAATGTGATGGTGGGACCCATGCCGGAGAAGAAGGCATATGATGACAACGACAAAGATTGAATCTTTTGATACACCATCAGTGGTGGATGGTGATACACCATCAGTGGTGGATGGCGCATGACCATAGTGGCAGTGGAGATGGGAAAGTGGGTATGTTTGTAATTTTGGGGAAGAAGGGGCTTGAGGATATTTTAGGAATTTTTATTTATTTAAAATAGATTGAGATAGATTCCTAATGGTTTGGGTATATTTACAATTTATCTAAACAACGTAGGTATATTTATTATTTTTCAAACATCGGGGTATATTTGCACTATTAATCAAACGTAATTGGTATATTTGCAAATGACCCAATTTTAAAGAATACAACAAATTTCACAACAGTCCATGATAAGAAAACAAAAAAATCCGTACAAGCTATTGAAAATTGTTATCACCTGATTGATTTGTAGTGTTGTCTCCTCATGTGCAAATTGTTCAACATCATTATCATTTAATTATGCTTTAAATGCTCAAAATTTAATCAAAACAAGTGAAAATCAAAGAGTTTGGACTTCTCTTCAAATCTTCTAATTTTTCCAATTTGAAGAAACAAGGTTATAAATCTCTACATCAATGTTTCAACCAAGTTCAATAATGCTTTTATATACTGTTTATGCTCATTATCATGAAAGAACAGCATTTAAAACATTAGAAGATGGAACAAAATTACCAATTTGAATTCATTAAAATTCATTTACCATGTCAATTTCTCCCTCAATAGTTGCTTATATAATAAGATAAGATTTCAGTAAGGAAGGAATGTCCCAAAATATTGAGAAAAAAATGAAAATTTTTTGCACCAAAAATGGTGCATGTAGTTGCTAGAAGGAAAAGATGAAAAGAAAAAGGAAATATCATGCAATATTTACCACATATCAATATTCTTAGGCTTTTTCTCCAAATAACAATTTGGAAAGTATTGGGACATATTGCAATGCTGGAATGAATTAGTTATTATCAACATTATCTAAAAAGTACAGCATGAAATGCAGTTCAACAGCGTCTGTATGCACATTTAATTAGAACACAAATCTCAGCAGAAATTATTGTTTTGCTATTAGGACGTGTTCTCATTTTTTGAAAGAAGGATATACAATGGCGATCTTCTTCTTATCACTCTTCGTAGTTAGGTGATATAAATTTAACTGCTTATAAGCATATTAAAAGAACTTGCCTACTCAAAAGAAAGAACTAACAACAATGAAAGGCGTAAATGAAAGCTTATAAATTATCCTAATGACAGCAATGGTTAGTGCTAGTGTTTTATTACCTTATAGTGCTCTTATTTTATTAGTGGACTAACAAAGCAAGCTATAAAGACAGGAAAAAAAAGCAAACATTTAAAAAGATTGGGATCACTTCAATCACTTAAGCAAGGTCTACACTGGCAGGCGACGATTGACGAAGAAAAGCTCAATTCAATTATGTAATGAAATATAAATAAACAAATAAAAGACAAGTAGAAGCCAGTAAAAGATGAGTAAGTAGAGTGTTAAGAAGCCACCTGGGTATGCAAACGGGGATAGATAGCATACTTGTGTAATGGTCAGCTTTGGGCTAGCTCATGATGGAGTACTCTCGAATAGATTCCCACTATTATCGCCTCATATTATGAATGGCGTGACCACGATTAAACCATGTGATCATGCTAGTGAAAAATAAAAAACTATTTTTTCTTCTTTTTAGCATGGACCTTTCATACTTAAAAATTGATGTGGGAAAACTAATTCAATGTATCAAAATCTAGTGAATAGGGTTCCATATTCATAAAAATCAAGGTTTAAAATAGTCAATGTTATAAAATAAAGTAATAAAGGTTAAGAGCCTCCAAAACCTATAATACTCTATCAGCCTTTATTTGGCATAGATAAATGAGGAAACCAAGAAATAGCTTCAGCTATAAATTAAATCCTTGAAAGATTTCTAGAATTCATTAGGAAATAATGAAGATGGAAATGAAAGCTTTAATGAGAGCAACCATTGAGGCCCATTCTAGGAACACATATATCTACTATCAATCCAATTCTCAAATGAGATCATAGATAAGAAACAAAATAAGCTCTCTCCAAAACAAGAAGAGGGTGCTTTTTGAAAAAGAACAAGAGTTCATTGTACGTGCAATCATCTGCAGTCGCCATGGAAACTAAAAGAGTTTATCAATTCTTTCTAGAAAATTTAAACAAGTATTTCATTGATTATAAATAGTTTTTTAATGTTTGATTTTATTTATATTAAAGATATACCCCGTATGCTATTTATATTTATTTGGTATTATGTTTTGTTAGTGCATGTGTCAATCAGAGACTATTGTTATTAATGAAGATGCATTTTTATTTTCTATCAAATGAATGACATCTAACGGTGGAAATTATTAACATATTGAGGTAAGTGTAGTCAAGTGATCAAATTGGGAAAATGAGGGTGATGGGTGGGTGTAGCAGTTATGATGAGCAGGACTTAAGGCATAACTATTGGCTCCCCAGGCATCTTAAGTAATTAGGTGGGAACAAGACTTGAAACTGAAACCTTCAGGTCATAAGCCAAATGAGTCGACTAATTCCTCTACTCGCTTTTTTATTTGAAATACTTGTTTTAGCTCTTTCTCCTCCTATGAATCTATATGTTGGCATCACCATATCTCAACTAAGAAATTCTAATGATTTGCCCCATTTCAAAGCCAAGATATGCCTTGTGAGACTGTCTGAGGCCCATATATAACTTGAATAAAATTTTGTTCTCCTCCCATTTACACAATTGGATGGAGGTTTATGTGAACTCCTTGTAGGTTACCATTCGGGAAGGCATTTTGAACATCTAATTAGAACAGAGGCCTAGCCCATCTCAATTCGTAGTAGGAGACAAACAAACCTCATCTTGGCTACTGGGAAAAAGGCTTCCTCATAATCTATCCTAGTATGTTCAAGCAAAGCCTTTACCTACTAGCCTAATATGTTCCTCCTTTCTCCCCTAAAGCTTCCCTTCACCTTGACCCATATCCGATTACTAGATATCAAGATGGGGAGACTCAAAAATATATGCATGTTTCCTCTCGAAATTGGAAGATATCAGATGAGATCCAAGTAACATAAGTCACTTATTATAATTGAAATGCTTTTCGAGAGAACAAAGTGGATTTATGAGCAAGTTATGGCATTAAGACCAATGAGACAGAACATTGTTGGATGCATTCCTTACTAGTAGTGCTTCGGCCCATCTCAATTGAAGAGTCTTTGGTCAACAATTTCATACTCTTGACCAGCTTGAACCACTACATCACCCTTGTTTTAGCTCATTACCATGCTCATCCTATTCATGCCACCGAAGTCTGTAATAAACCATCATTTCAAAATATCCTATCACAAGCAACCTTCGGATATCAGTTTGAAGGGAGCATGAAACACCAAAAGTGAAGCAGCTTCTACCTACAAGCGCATCTTCCTTTCATCAAGGGATCAAGAAGAGGAATCAAGAAGAGGAAATGCAGTGGTAGGTTAGAGGTCAATTGTCTTATGCTACCCTGCTTTATTAGATTACTCTTTCCCTTAAGAGCTTCCCTTAATTGAGTGACTTCTAGTCCCCAACTACAAGATCTTTGCATTCTCCAATGGGTCCTTAGTCTTTGCTAGTTACACCGTCAAATGCAATGGAGGATATTAGGTACATACGTTCCCCACTATTTGAGGAACAAACCTACCTATCCTTACTCAGTTGGGGATCCCTTACCTCTCCTTCAGATTAGTCCCTGCCCATCACCATTGTTCCCTCACTTTGATCGGCTTAACAAAAATAAATAAATATGTCAATAATTTTCATCATCAACTACCATTCGCATGATGAGAAATAAAAAATATCTTAATTAATAACAATAGCCTTCAGCTCATATATGAACTAACAAAACATAATACAAAACAAAAACAAATAGCACATGGGGTGCATCACTTGTACAAACAAAACAATGCATTAAAAAACTATTTATAGTTGATAGCTTAATGCACTAATTTAAATCTTCTAAAACTAGTCAATGCACTCTTTTAGTCTTTTCAGTGGTCATAGATGATAATTCGCGCAATGAGCTCTTGCTCCTCTTCAAGGAGTGTCATCTTCTTGTTTTCGAAAAAAATTATTTCAGTCATTTAGAGCAAAGACCTCATATTAAAATCAGATCAATAACAAGCATATATTATTCCCAAAATGCTCTTAACAGTTGCTCTCATTATTTCATATGAATTCTAGAAAGCCTTCCAATAATATTATCTATGGCAAAAGCTCTTTCTTAGTTTCACCTCATTTTTCTTTGCTAAATAAAAACTGAAAGAGTCTTCTGTTCATATGCATTGGAGGCCCTTAACCTTTATTATAATTAATAAGCGACAACTTTCTTGGTTCGAAATATGGATCATTTCAAACATGGCTATTCATGAATATAACTCATCTGCTAGATTTTAGTGTGCAAATTTATGTTCCCCGTACCAAGTTGAGTATGAAATGCCCACTGAAAGCAAAAAAGTCCTTTATTTTCACGGGTATTAATTCATAGCTTAATCTAGTTCTCTCCTTCAAGACTAAAAGGTAATAATCGAAACCATCTATCAGAGAGTAGTTAACCTCAAATCCAAAGTTATGCTATACAAAACATGTGATTCATCCCCATCTACGAACCACAATAGCTTCTTAATACCCTACTTCTAGTCCTCGAACGGTTTTTACTTATCTTTTATTTGCTTTTCATACCTTACTACATCATTAAACTCCCTTGGGCCAACCATACTCACTAGCATAGTTCTTAGGTGATCGAAGTGACCCTCATATCTTCAAATGCTCAATTCTCTTTCACCTTTACAGCTTACTCTATCAGTACACTAACAAGACACTAGTACTATAAATCAATATAATACTAACATTAACAATAGTCATAACCAGTACAATTTGCAAGTCACTTTTATTAGTGTTTTCTTTTGAATAAGAACTATTAGTTTGCTTATAAGTACGTAAAAGTTATCTAGTCTTGTAGCAACTAGCAAGTGCCTAGCTTCAAAGCTGAGAACAAGTCTACAACAAGCAAGAGTGAAACTAAGAGCAAAAAGCAAGCGTGCTCTCCCTTATTGTAACACCTACCACTTTTGGCCCACTTCTTCAATGAGCTAAGCACTTTAGTCAAATTAGCCTCATAACTACAAGTTAGAAATCAATCCTCTTTTGAGAACTATCTAATGAATGAACCACCAAGCAACAACACATGGTGCAATAGTATCTAGTTCAACAAAGTAGAGCAAAGTGATTCTATGAAGAGAAGCCTTTAAGAGATAAGGGTGGAATGATCATCATTAGCAGTTACTTCAAATAGTCAATGACCCACTTTGGAAATTTAAAAAATGATGCACACACATACATATATAAAAGTGGTATTGGGCTCACTCCTATAGTAGGCAAAATGTCAAGCCCTTGAAAATGACCAATTAGAGAATCAGTTAAACAAGATTCATGGTGTTAAAAGTATTTCCTGCTAGGTTTGAAGACCTTTGACCTTTTCCTAATGCCTAGTTACAAGATCTTTCAAAATATCATGGCACAATAGCGCATTTAAACGCATAATGCAGTGCCCTTTATCAGCTTGGTGCTAATGAAAGGCTTTTAATGCATCTATTTCAGTGGAGCCTAAAGGGAATAGGGCTACAATCATACACAATTAGAGCATTCCAAAAAGTAAAGCATATTGCACCATGATAACATCTAGCAGCACAAGGATACCTCTCTCCCCATGTACTTTGTATGTGAATTCCATCTTTCTTTCTTATTCCACCCCTATTAGTTAATTCCATCTACGTATGCCATTATTCACTCTCTATCTTTCAAGTTGCAAAAGTCCCCTGTTTTCTCATCATGCTTACAGATCTCGTGGCCAGTTAGCACATAGAATCTGTGCTTAGATGCATCCTTGCACTTTGCATAATTGAATTGTTCGACAAGAGGCATTTGTATGCTCTTTAGGGAACATGTATTAGTGGGAACCATGCCACCTACCTGCAGCCAATGTCTCATACATGAAACCCTATGCATACATTTGGATGTGAATATAATAATTGGGTTGAGGTAGGAGTGGAGGACTATATGGTAGCATTGTGGCAAGTAACTTGTAAATTTGATGTTCTGCCATTACCAGAACTAGGGCCAAGGTGAGGAAGATTGCCCTCAAACAAGCAGTGGATGGTAAACAGTTGTCAACCACACAATCTGTTGATCTGACATTCAAAAAAGTTGCCCCCATTTTAAGGAAAAAGATAAGATAATGCAATGAAAATAGTTGGGAACAGTGTTTGCAGCTTCAAACAATGTAGAAAATTCAAGTAGCAGCAGAATACCTCTATGCCTGCAAGGACAGCTGATGGTACCTCCATCAAGTCTTTCATATTTCTCTCAGGCAATATAACCCTCTTGATACCATAGCGATGTGCTGCAAGAATCTGCATGTTTAAGCAAACAACATTAGTACATCCAACCATGCTAAATTATGGACATACATCAGAAACAAGTATCATTGAGTTAACTGACAGACGTCAGCATTACTAATCTGACAAAGTTTTCAAGAAAATTGCCCATTTATATAAAAAGCCATGTTTTGCATGCAAAGGCATTGAGCGGAAGAAAAAAGGGGAAAAAATTGAAGCATTCTATATCATCAAAGACTCGTTAGAAATCATAAAGGCATCATATAGATTAGGAAAAACCTTATCCTTTATACCACCAACAGGTAATACAAGACCTCTCAAAGTCATTTCTCCAGTCATAGCAGTATCCGCACGTACTGTTTTCTGACTAAACAGAGAAACTAAGGAAGTCACCAAAGTCACTCCTGCTGATGGTCCATCCTTGGGTACAGCACCTGCAGGAAAATGTATATGAATATCCCGTCTCTCGAGCAAATTCATTTCCCCAGGAGCTGACAACTTGAGATCAGTTGCTCGTGACCTCACCTACCAAGTTAAGAACATTTGAGTAATAAATTAAGATTTGAACATTAATAATGATCAAGGGAAAAAAACACTATTTAGCATACCAAGGCATCACTCAAGCTAGATCAAGTTATTTCATCATTTTTCAGACGGCCATCATCAAGCTATCTGATGGCTTAGGACTTCAATGAAATTTCTGGGGATCATAATGTCTGTGGTACTCATAAGCACAATGACAATCAAAGTGAGTTCTCTACTCAAGCATATTAATAGTCTACAATTATACATGGATGAAATTAGAAGCGTGTTCCAAATTAAATTCCAAAGGACATATTTAAGATAATTTTTAGTATTTTTTTATCAAATAATTTGATTTAGATTAATGAAATGGATTCTTTTTCTCTTGTTATCTTAGGTTCATGATTTTTCTCTGGTAAATCCATTCCTATATCCCTTTTGTGTGTACCATTCATCTTAATAATTGCATTCTCCAATGGTCTCCACCATTAGATCATTTTGGAACCATGAAACACCACACCTCACTAATTTAAAATGGTGTACCACTACCTTCTTTTCACTCAATTTTCCCCAAAAGGCTATTAGAAATGAATGTTATGTGCCTCTTTTCAAAATGGCAATTATACCCCTACGCCTAAATGAATAAATGAGGGATTTCTTTGCATTATCTTTAGTCCCTCACCTCCTCTCCGCTGCCTTGTCCTTGCCCATTTGTCTAGCTTAAGAGGCATAATGATCGCTTTAGAAATCAAGGCATGGGTGCCATTTTAAGATTCTTATAGGCATTTTGGTCCATTGAAAATTCAATTGCAAATCAAGTGAAATGATGGGTATATGGGATGCATCATTTCCAGACCAATATGAGAGAGAGAGAGAGAGCTTTCTACGAGCATAACAAAATCTAAGAGCATAACTAAGCAGCCTGCCTAACAATCTATATGCAGAAGCAAATAAGATGGAGGTTCCAGGTAAAACACCATAGTAGCAGAACACAAGCCATCATTCATGAATCTAAAGATAAGACTCAAAACTTCTATCTAGGGAAAAGGAGATCCATCTGAACTATCTAAGAGCATAACAGAATTTAAGAGTATAACAAAACATCCTGCCTAACAATCGATATGCAGAAGCAAATA
This sequence comes from Pouteria campechiana, assembly GCA_036873735.1. Taxonomy (NCBI): domain Eukaryota; kingdom Viridiplantae; phylum Streptophyta; class Magnoliopsida; order Ericales; family Sapotaceae; genus Pouteria; species Pouteria campechiana. The sequence goes on from JAYJMB010049973.1 coordinate 39,226, forward strand.
AGATGGAGGTTCCAGCAAAAACACCATAGTAGCAGAACAGAAGCCATCATTCATGAATCTATGGATAAGACTCAAAACTTCTATCTAGGGAAAAGGAGATCCATCTGAGATGCATTACAGATGGAAAGGAAATGCTTCATGAAAATAAACTTTTGAACATCTACAGAGGAATAGAGAATACCCATGTTAACGCTATCTGAGCAGATTCTTTGATAACATCACCAAGTTGGCCAGTTAGATGCAAATCACCCTTGCCCACCATAGCTGTAGCCTCCACAAACTGAACTTCGCCACCAAAGGAGGTCCAAACAAGACCAACAGATACTCCAGGAGTTGCTACACGTTCTGCGGTTTCTCTGTCATCAAACCTAGGAGGCTGCACAGAAATATACAGGAATACCAATAAATTTAGACTAGCTTGTGAATGATAAGATATAGTTGAAATAAGAACATTGAAAAGGACAAGTAACCATGCAAGGAATTATAGAATTAGAAATAAATGCATCAAGAGGAATCTAGGGAAAGAAATAACAGATTTTAAGATGAGGAAAAATACACTTGGATGGTATGGCCTTGCATAGTAAAGGGCACGAACTAAACAAGTTACAAGAAATTATTTGAGTGGAGCCAAAGTTTATTAAGATGGGGGCAGAGGCAGCACACAAAGACATGAGAACTCCTGCCTCAAATGCAGTAATGCCCAAAATATAGCACAATGATGCATCAAGATTCCCGTAGGAGATCCAATTATATAATTTAATAAAGCTTCGATAATAATGAATGTCAAGGCCTACATGCAATGTTAAGGGAATTTAAAAGAATAAGGATTTCCCTGACTGAAAAGCATAAGATGGATTATTTGTGAAAAACAAAGATAAGATGAATTACCCCAAGAACTTTTTCCAGCATAGCCTCATCAACGACCATTGCTACAGCAGCACTTCTGAAAGCATTTGATATTTCAGGACCATTAACACCCATTGGGATAACTTCCATTTCAACTTCTCCACCATCAGCAAGTCTGGTATCCAGCACTGTATCAGCCATTGGATGCACATCCTTGCTGAGATGAACTGCACATTCATGCTGAGCAACTTTAACAGCAGCAGCACGAGCCAGAGCAGCTAAGTTGCGTTCCAGATTTCTCACACCAGCTTCCCTCGTGTATCTTTGAATCACAAGTTTTACCATAACCTACAAACCACCATGGTATGAAAGAAAGATCATAACTAACTTGCAGAAAGAAATAATAGAAAAAATTCCTTACAAGAAAAAGGCTACAAACCTCGGGAATTTGAAGAGACTCTGAGCTCAGCCCATGTTGATCCAGAACCCGTGGTATTAAATGTCGCATGGCTATTTTTAGCTTTTCTTCGGGTGTATAACCAGGAAGCTCAATAACTTCCATCCGGTCTAGGAGAGGAGGTGGAATAGGTTGAATCCTATTTGCAGTCGCCACAAAAATAACCTTTGAAAGGTCAAAAGGGACGTTCAGATAGCTGAGAATCTTTTATTAAGGAACAAACATGAATAATTATATGTTCCTCTATTGAATCCTTTAGACATGCAGTGCCTTAAATACACAACTTTCACATTTGAAGACAACAACAACAAAGAAAAAAAATTTAAACATGCATAATAGACATGCTAATTGCTGCAGAATAACTTCAACTTACAAGCATCCTTATTGAAACTAATTTATGCTTGCCCCAACCTCATACTTTTTAAGAAACAACATGACTTAAATAGACCTTTTAAATAATAATTGGCATGTCAAAGCCGATCAGGATACTGAAGCTATTCCAATAGAGTACATAACATACTGAAAACATTATCCTCATGTAGTGAATCCAAGACTAGAGATAATCATTGCTCATTTAGTATCAACTAATCAAGACTTAGAAACAATATATGGAAATCAAAATTCTAAACCTGGATAGTATAGCTACTTGAGGTCAGCATGAGATGCTTCAAAGATTTGTCTTGCCAGAACAAGGATTATTCATATTGAATAATAAGAGCAAACAGGTTAATCCCGGGACCTTTATGACATCATTTTAAAGAGGAGATCACACCAAGTAATCTGAAAATGGAATATGAATTTGCTAGTTGAAAATACGGCATCAACCTCTGATCACAGAGACATGCTGAAGCTATCTGTAGAGAAAGTTGTGAAGAAAATTTCACACCAAATCGAAAGAAAATCACATGAGAATTTCTTAAGAGATTGCTTGTTGGACTATAGGATACTGATCATTGAATGCATTGTTCTGCTCTGGGTCAAGAACTTCCAATAGTGCTGAAGCTGGATCACCGCGGATATCAGAACTAGTCTTGTCAATCTCATCTAGAAGCATGACCGGATTGTTAACAGCAACTCTCTGAAATTTGAAATAGGTAAAGGTAAAAACTACTTTGAGGTAACAAGGAAGATATTTAGAACAGTATAAGACCATGAAAAAGAATTCTAGCAAACATAAATAAAATCTGCGATCAGTAGAAACAGACGTCGTGACTAAATCTGATATTCTTCATTTTTTTAAGAATGTTGCAGAAATAAATGCAGGACATGAAGAGAAATGATTAATATAAGACCATTTATAAAGTTGTGATAATAAATCAGTTGATATGTTGAACCAGATTTTATAATCCAATATGGGATAGAACACATTAAACGGGCAGGATTGGAAGACTGCTGCATTTAGCAAAACAAAAACTCATGAACACCAACAGAGGTTATTGATTCCATGACTTAGAGGTTAGACTACTCATTATTATACAAGAGTGCCCTTGTCAAGTGAGCAGTTCTCCCCATTTCAGATAGAAGAGTCCATCCCTTCCCTTAGACCTGTACTTGAGAGTTTCCTACCCCATACAGCTCAGCAGTCAATTCTTTTGGTGTCCCATCTTAATCCAATATATCTAAATGATTGACATTTCTTGGCAATCTTTCTTCTTCTTTTTTTCTCGGGTTAACAAAAAGAGGTTAATTACATGGGTTTCAAAGTTGAATTTTGATCAATAATCAGTTCTCTCTTTTCACCCACCTTCGGATTAAAATAGATATCTCCCCCTATCATTAGAATTTTCTAAAAGGGAACTATCTCAGTTTCGTATAGAATATTTAAAAAGGATTAACCATCTACAATGAAGTTGAAATGGACTTAAGTTTGGATGAGCAATTGGACAGTTTAGAGCACCTAGGAGCTGAGAATGGGATGCCCAGTTGCAGCATGGTCCCTGCACATGACTGAGTGGTCAAGGCTGTGTGGTCAGGATCAGCCCATGAACGGAGCAGTATTGCATGAGATAGGTAAGGCACATCAGCCCATGTCCAAATGCTTACACACAAGGTTGGTGTGTCACTCTAGTCTGAGAGTGAGGGTGCACAGGGCAGGAGAAATCCAGACCCTAAGCAAGGAGCATGCAGTGCACCAGGCAGGCATATGTCCAACCCACAGGTGTGGCAGGTGAGCAAGATGCAGATATGGGCATGCAGCAGTTGCATGAGATGTCTGGGATGCTCAGAATAGGTAGGGAGAGTAAGCGAGTTGAGCAGAAGGCTAGAAGGACAGACAGTTAAACAAGCATGGATGGCATGCAAGGTTGAGCAGGCTAGCAGCATGGAGGCTTGAGCATGGACAGGTGCAGGCTAAAACAGCCTGAACGTGGGAGTCAGAGCAGAGTAGCAGAATGGGTCAAGGCAGTTAACCAGCATATGGTGCTAAGAATTGAGTAAAATCTATAACTCACTAAGAGGGATATAAGATTGATGTTTGCTTCTTGTTGATAATTCTTCCTAAAAACTATCCCTAAATTGTTAGCTGTAGTTTCCAGTAAGAGGATAATAGTTAGAATCTGCAATTGTAAATCTGAAGTCCGCCATGGACAGGCTGTGTTGAGCTTGCAAACAAGTTGATTGTTCTAAAAGCACACAAATAGTTTCTTGATGAATAACAAATGCATGAGAGCTCCTACACTCCTACAACAACTAGTAACCATTAGATCTATAGGGCTCCCTATCCCTCATGAATTTAACAACAGGACCATATCATAACTCCAAAATAATGACAATCAATAGGTCACGTAGGTCATGCCAGGAGGAAATAGGTGAGACAGCATATCCACCTTAGTTCTGACTTTTTGTAAAGGACCCACAACAAAGCATCTGATCCATCTACTTTATATACTCCACAATGATGGAAAATAAATTCAAAATATCATAGTATTCCAATATTGAATGAATAAAATACACATTAACATAAGATTATTTTCATATATGTTTTTTATGATTGGCTTAGTGTAACCTAAAATGTGAAAGCCCTAACATTTTAGGTTCTGGGTTCTACATTTTGAATTAGAATACATTTGCACCCTGAAAGACTGTTTCTAACATTGTATGGGGGCAGCAGCTCATATATTTTAGACAAGTATGAGGTTTGTGGAAAACATGGCAATGCATACAGAAGCCCATGGAGGAGTGGACAAAGGTGATGAAGTACATTTCATTATTTTAAGAGATTTATTGTGTAAAATAGCCATTATCATCACAATATAAACAAAAAGCGGTAACCAGTAGCAGATAGCTAACCTTTAAACCTTCAATAAGACGTCCTGGCATGCTTCCTATGTAAGTCCTTCGGTGTCCTCTAATATCAGCCTCATCTTTGACACCACCAAGAGATATCCGTAAAAATTTTCTGTCCAAGGCAGCAGCAATAGATGATGCAAGAGATGTCTTCCCAACACCAGGAGGTCCCACAAAGCACAAAACTGGACCTCTAGCATCTGGTTTAAGCTGTACACAAGCAGATCCAAATAAGAAACAGTATGAAACATCCAGTTTCAGAGGTAGCCAAAAAGAATGAAGAATGGACGTGTAAGATTGGACGCATACAACCTTGCGGACAGCAAGGTATTCAATTATACGCTGCTTCACTTTGACTAACCCATAGTGATCACTATCAAGACGCTCCTTAGCAGCTTTGAGATCCAGTTCACACTCTTCACTTGCCTTCTGCCAAGGGAGATCTGCAAGAAGCTCCAGGTAGACACGAGAACTACTATAGCCAGGCTGTTGAGGTTGCATTTTTCTCAGGCGCCTAACAGAACATGCTTTGGGTAAGAAAATATAAAAAATTCTAGACCAAAACAGATCAACATGTATCATCTTAATGGTACCTAATGTCCTAATCATCACTATCTTAATTAATTCACAAGGAACTGGGACAAATTGGCAAAAATAGAAACAGTAAATATGAATGGAGCAACCACTTCAGCAGCAGGCGCTTTACACTTTTATATTTTTTCAAAATGACACCTATGTTAATCTATAAGAAAATAAGGCCCTCATTTCTCTTAGCAGGAAACACTCTGCCTGGGGAACTGCTAATAATGGAAAACCCCCAACAAGTTGCATTACCAAGTTTAAAGTTCCCATGTAGCAAGTGGAAGACAACCCACCTACCCAAAAGGCCAAAACAATGCACAGCCTGAAGGGCCAGGGCAAAAATGGGTCAATCCACATGATTCCAGCTGCCTCCACTGTGAAAGCAATACAGAATGTCACAGAGATCCCCAAGTCAAGGTCCCACATGACTAGGGATGCCCTTACCATGGCTATCTAATGTCAGAAAAGTTGTGTATGAGTCTAACTAATGACAGCAACAACTATTTTATGCTGGAGCTCACATGAGATGTGAAACATTAAACATGTGAGGATTGGAAACAGCAGCCAAATCAGCAAACACCGAGTGAGTGCTTTTTCTACAGAACAAGGGCATTGAAGAGTAACTTTTTGCTGCTAAGTGAAGCTGACTCATTTAGAGACCACAGGCACTGTCTCCAATCCTGGCCCTCATTCACAGATGTTGGATAAGCTTATTCCTGGCATCCATTGGGTACAAGGTTTGGTTGGGTTGGAGTCAACCTCTAGCCCTAAACCTATTTCTAAAACCACAACCTAACCCTGACCCTAACCCACCCTATTTCTAGAACTTCAACCCTAACCCTAACCCACCCTATTTCTAGAACTTCAACCCTAACCCTAACCCACCCTATTTCTACAACTTCAACCCTAACCCTAACCCCACCCTATTTCTAGAACTTCAACCCTAACCCTAACCCACCATATTTCTAGAACTTCAACCCTAACCCTAACCCTAGCCCTAACCCTAGCCCTAACCCTAACCCCACCCTATTTCTAAAACCTCAACCTTAACCCTATTTTTCGGGTTTGGGTTGAAATCCTAAGTTCCAGCAGAAATTCAGGTTAAAGTTCAAATTGAAATTCAGGTTAGAGATAATTTTCACTTCAATTTTTTATAGATTGATGATTTATTTTAAATAAAGCATAAAAACAAGAAAATCTAATAAGTTAGACAAACTGAGAACTAAAAATAATTGATACCTATCAATTGAGACCTTTTTTTAGTTGAAGGCTCTTCAATGCAAATGCTTAACATGCATGGTCATTTAATGAGTTAATCAACCCGATTTTCCATTGTGGCTCAAGCATACTCCAGGGGTTGCAATGAGACAAACCAAGTTGAGGTTGAGCTTCATCTTGACTTAAAAGTTAAACGACCTAATCTTTGCTTGGCCTAATCATGGCTTAATTGTTGAAATATGCTAGTTAAGGTAGAATTTAAAGCAAAACTTAAAATTCAAACTTAAAATTACTTTATAACATTTACTTGAGCTTGAGTTTAAGGTGTGCCAAAGCAAAAATAATTAATATATTTATTTAATAATTAATATATTTATTTAACATACTTTTATAACAAATCAAATAATGTTAAGAAACCCATATATGCCTTGTAAATTCAGGTTGGGCTCCACTGAACCCTATTTCTAAATGCTTTCAGGCTCAACGCTAATTTAAAAAACTAACCCTAATCCTAAATTTTCAGGGTATGGTCAATAAAGTTCAGGTTCAACCCGACACCAGTTGCACACTTGATTTTTGTATGACAAACGCTACTAGACAGCATGGTAAAGTGGACTATAAACCATTGACCAGTTTATAGAGCAGCGTCCTAAATGACTGGATAAGCAGACATTTTCAGTCCCAGTTTTATGAAGGGCCAGCACTATTTGGCATTAGGATGGATCCACATTAATTCAAATTTCAAACCACATGACAATGAGAGAGAGAGAGATATGAGAGAGTAAACATAGAAAGTCAGCAGCAAGGCTTAGGTATAACTAACAGATTGCATAATTTAGTTCTTAAAGAAGGAAAAGGGGTTCTCTAAGAATGAAGAATGGGAATAATGTTTGCCTGTAGACTGGTGGCCATATCAACTTCCAGTATATAAGCACAGATGACAAGCTGAAGACGTCCTACCTATGCAAACTGCATTCAGTGTGGAATTGGAAGCCAGTGAATAAAAGGAAAACAGGGAGGATACATACCTTAATTCCCTCTGCGCATGCTTCCAAACATTTGGTGGCATTCCTGCAGTTTGCATCTTTCTCTCCAAAGCAGCCACATCATCCTCATCATCATCATTGTCACCAAGCTCCTCTTTGATAGCCCTCATCTAAAAAATTAGTAAAAAAGCAAAAAGTAATCATGCCCAAAGCCAATTTGAGTCAGATGTTATTCCAAAGACAAAACCAAAAGACAAAAGCAACTATGATGAATTTTTCATATTCCAAAGAGAAGTGTGCTTTTTCTCTATCCTCCATCTTCTTTGTTTCTATTTTTGCCTTCACTCCCTGCTTAAACCAGAGAACTCAATGCCAAAAGCAAAGCCTATCTCAAATGACCACAGATTTGATCCAAAATGACTTTAGAGTAATTTTGGTGACCACGTGGTGGGAAATGATGGTTGGCGCAAAGATTTAAGTAATTAAAGCGATGGAACTAGCCATCAACAACACATTCCACTAATAACTTTTTCCACTAGATAAGAAACATCCTCTAGAAATTCCAGAGGCAAGGAATTGTTAAATCTAAGTTGGTGCAAGAAAACAGACCTGCTGACGAAGAAGAAATTCTTTCTGTGATTTTGACAACTGCCCCTCGACTTTTTGGGTTATTTTCTCTGCTACACGAATTGACTGCAACAGAAATCTAGCATCAAATTGCTAATCAACAGTATTTAGATAAAGAACCCCAAGAGACATATGGCAGCATTCCAATGGAAAGTCTGACAGCGTGAATTCAATAGCTACACCTGCAAATGCCTGTCAACCAGCTCTGTAGCCTTTGAAAGCCTTATTTTCAAGTCAACTGTATCCAACATGGACAACTGCTCCTCAAAGCTTATTTCGAAGCTGGCAACAAATATGTCTGCCAACCTGTGCACAGGGACTGTATCAAGAAGAACCTTCGTCCGACCAACTGTTTTCTGCTTCTGTGACAAGAAAAATTTGAATGAATTGTGCTTCACTGATATGAATAAGGGCGATATAATTCCATAAATCATGCATAAAATGATCTCAGAAATTACATTCATGGAACACAGGCAGCCTTGTGAAAATAACAAACTTAAGTTAACATCCATTGGGAACTAAAAATAGCAAAGCAGATGATGAAGAACTCAATGATAATAAATCAGAATAATTTTATTTATTTTAGATTGATGCACATATTTTAAGATTTATTTATTTATTGCATTTGTTGGACACTTAATTTGGGATTTATTTGTAATTAATATTTTAGTTATTATTTTATAATTTCTTTCTATAAGGGTTTCTTTATAATTTTTGGTCTTTCATTTCTATAAATAGACAGTTTAATTTGGTTGTAGAAAGACACATTTCCGGTTTCTCCTCTGTAATTCTTCTCAAATTCTTCCCTATTCTTCCCATTTTCTTTGCTAATTATCTTCCAATCCATTCTTCTCTTCTAGTTTCTTCTATTCTTCTCCACTTCTTCCTTTTTTATCCCTTTCAAGAGGATCCTTCGTCTTTTTTATCACTTCTTTTTCCATCCCATTCTATATCAAAGGAACCAATAATTGACTTGGAAAGTGCTTGTATTGCATGCATGAGTTAAAGGGGAACAATATCATATTTCAAAAAAGTTTATGCTTTCAATGAAAGTGGCAATAGATCTCCGGGCTGAATAACTGCAGGAAACTCCAATCTTCGGGGCATTGATGACACTGATGAGGATACAATTGCAGGAGATTTAACAACAGATGCCCATCAATCAAATAGTTATGGTAAAAATATAATTATCATCATGACAATCTCTAAGAAAAGAACATGATGTCCAAGGACCATTAATCATCACTATCATCATCAACGCCTGACCGCAACTAAAAATGCATGTTCAAAAGCAAAAGTTTCACCTGCTCAAGTACAGATATCAGTTCCATGGCAGTAGCTTTGAATTGACGAGACAGTGCAATCAGATCTGGGTCTTGTTCTGCTTGCTCCATCTCTAGTTAAACCAAAAACAATAAAGTGGCTCAGCACTTTTGGCACATGTATCATCCTTCGACTTAACTGAAAACATAGACATTTAGAGCAGAAAACTAGAAATCACTGCACAGATAATATTTTTCAAGCTGTCCACCAAAATACAGAGTGCACAATTGCCTGAAAGTCCTGTTGAATGGATCGCATGCAGAATGTACATATGCTGTTGCTGTAAATGGTCTAAATTAAGTGTTAAAATAAAGATCATTAAATAGATGCTTGACAATGAGTCTTTTATAGTTAATTTTCTTATTATATCTAGGATTTTATTTCTTAGTCTTCAAAAGTGATGCAGATAAAAAACTAGTTACCTTTTCTTTAATAATCCTGATAGCCCTATTTAGATAAAACTTGAGTGTTTTAGATCCAGATTCTATTCTGAATTATTGATAAATTTTAATTGTATTTTCATTAATGTTCTTGTGGGCTACTTTTAAGGCATTAAACAAATCTACACCTATCAAAAACTAAAAGAGCCACGCCATGTATCTAGCTCCAGATCTACACCTCTTATCTCACATATCAAAACTGTCACTTATGAATAACATATACCAAGGCATCTCTTCCTATAAATATCTAGTAAGCTCATCCATGATCAAAATAAAGAGACAAGGGCTTAAACCCAAATATTAATGTAAACCTACAATGATTGAAAACTCACTCTCATTGTCCACTCATGGTCCTCACATTTATCGTAGTTTCATCATCCATATCTTAATAGCATCAACGTATCTACTGGTAACCTTTTTCTTTCTCACCACCTTTCATATCAATTCACTAAGGACCCTATAATAAAAGCAAAATTCCACAGGCCATAGATGTTAGAGGCGCATGCCCAGGGGCATAGAGCTGCATTTGTTGCACCTTGACATGGGCCAAGTGAGGCACCTTCATTGAGGCACCTGCTGATGTCACATGCATCTATCCATGCACCTAGTACGCCTTAGCTAAGGCTTTCTATGTTTTTTATTTTTTTTCAAATTGCATACACAGCATCAAGTTGTCAAGTCTAATGTTTTAAATGTTTAACTTGTGGTGTTTTATTTTTAGACTCTTTTGACTTTTAACCCTTTTGGGTTTTATTGATTCATTGAATTTGAATACTAAATGGTTAGACGAATGATATTTGTCAATTATAAATATCTAAATATTGTAACTAGCAAATTTATTTATATGTTCTATAAAAAATACACCTTGCTTCACTCAAGTGTGCACCTTACCCATGTGCCTTGCACCCAGGCTCCTGTACTATGTCATTATCCGAGTTTCTCAAGTCAACTAGTTCAATGACATGGAAAATTGTTTCAAGTACACAAACATTCCAAATGAAAAGAAGGGAAAACATAAAGCACGGAAGCTCACATGTTGGGCTTCTAATTAGTGGTATGAAGTGAAACTTCCATGATCACGGCTAAAGAAGAGACCAATTAGATCATGGCCAAAATGGGAAAAACATATTATCAATTATTTTTTAACTCAATTTTAATGAAGGCAAAGTATATAAAATGGACAAACAAATTCATTCAAACTGGTTATCAAAATCATAACAATAATTTAATTCGAATTGGAAGGACATATCAGATGGTCATAAGGCATCATTTGCAAAGTAATTGAGGTGGTCTAAAACATCTAAAACAAACTCAAAGAAAGATAGAGGGGCCAGGGTGCATTTGAGATATCTTACCAGCCTTTGTCATGTCAAGTCGAGAAATACGTGCGATGTAATATGTTCCTCTTGCACTAAGTTCTTGAACGCTGAATCTGCATAAACCCTCAAGAACAACTATGTATGTGACCCTCCCACTTGGTTTCTCCACACCTCTGGACAAATGTAAAGCTCTAGCAGCAACTCCCCTGAAAACAATTTTAATCAATAATTACTGTGTCATAAACCATCTAAAAAGAACCTCCATTGAAAACAAAAATATTATGATCCATATTTTATGTGTCCCTGCAAGATTTCAAATATTCCAGACAACTCGAAATCCAGTGAAAGGTCCCAGGATTCTTGCAGCAATTTTGTTGGGCAAAAACTTACATTTTATAGTAGATGCAGAATAAATTGGGAAACTTCATAGACTTTATATACTAGGTAAGTGCACAGTCAGGGGATCAATGAAAATTTAAGTTTATCAATTTGATAGATTGGAGTTCACTCTTGAGTAATTTTTGGAAGTCTGGAGCACTCACGTGGTCACCAAGTTTAAATACTGATATTTGCAGATAGTTTTTTTTTTTTTTACTTCAAAAAACCAATGCACATTATATATGTCAATCCATGCATCAGTTGTACCAGCTAACAGGAAACTGATATTAGAAGATGATAAAAAAGGCCGACAGATACCTTAACCATCATGAAATTTGACCTCACAGAATTTGTCTCTTTTAATGGCTTTTTCCCTTGTTTTCTAATAGTTGCACCAACAATTATTTCTTGCAGAGAAAAAATAAATGGATGTTGTCCATAGAATTCAAGCAGGCAGAAGTGGAAGAAGGAAATTTTGTAGCATGACTCAGACAGGAACAATCAAGCTTTATATGAAGAGTGAACATGTTCATTGGATGACCACAGGGTATAGAGACTTGAAATTGATGGACGACATGAGAAAGGACACCTGAAAATCATGTGTTGAGGGAAGTTAGAACTAATGATAAGTGGTACTACTCTATTAGCAAGATGGAGGAAAGCTGACTTAGATGATTTTGCAGCATGCAATAGTAACAAGCAAAGGATGCAGATGTAGGTTGCAAGAAAAACGCCTATCAAGACTAGTCTAAGCACTAAGCACAAATATGATCCATACTCCAAAGTCACAAGCAATTCCCTCAATTGGGCAGAAATCTTCGAAGATGATGTGGAAGTTGCATTAGCTACTTCTTCCAATTACCTTGCTCAAATTTGATAAGAGCTCATCAGCCAAACATCAAGTTCAAATACAGAAAGAAGATTGGATTGCATCTAGAGCCATAGCCTGTAACATTGTAATAGCACAAATAAAAGGAAGATGATGGTAGCTACATTTGCCACTTCTTTCTACTACCTTACACTGATTTATTTCAAATTTGATCGAACTCCTCAGCTAAAAATCAAGCCCAAAAACAAAGAAAATCAGATAGCATCCAGCCAAACAATGCAAAGCATTGCTTGCACTAATAAAAGGAATCTATCAAAATCCAATCTTACGGATCCTAAACCACCATCCATTGGCTTAATGATACTTTGCACAGACTTGAATCCTGAGTACACCAAAGTTACCATTTAATCAATGCATCAACTCGACCAATATGGAAACTATCAGGCAATTGCAATCTATCCCAGTTTCCCCTTCCTTGCTCCATTTAAGAATATAATCAGTGTACTTAAGAAATCCCAAACTTCGAGTTGACCATCAAAAGATAAATAAATAAAATAAACTGTGATATATAGAGGGAAGGGACCTGGTGTGCCAGTGAATTAGCTCCTGCTGATTTTTAGAATCCTGCTTGTGAGAATCAGAAGTATTAAATGGTATTTTGGAACTTTGATCCTCGGGATCCATAGCTGCACATTCAATCAGTGGGTTTAATTCCTTCGGTCATATATTTAGAGAAAAAAATCCAATGACACTTAACTCGAAAATAGAAACTGAAAGATTCCAATCCAAATCACCTGCAGATAGTGCTGGATTGACTGAGGCTGTTTCAGCATCTCGAACAGGAAGGACACCAATCAAGCCCTTCTCCTCCCTCTGCCACAGCTCTTGCTCTACTAATTTAACACTGTAAAATTAAACCTTTTCAGTGATTCAAAGAAGCTTTTTCAAACAAAATTAAATGACAAACAAAATGAAGAAAAAAAAAAGAGCAAGAATTTAAATTGCATTTGGTGTCCAAACCTAAAGATATTAAAATGTGAGGATTGCGGGCTCATCATGCATTTTCAAATACATCAAAGATGCCTGTCTAGTTCACTGGACATCTTTCCATGCATTAAGTGAAAACCATCAAGCAGGTGAGCTGACGAAAAGTACAGACTGCCAAACCACTCATCAGGTGGACATGTGTGGTGTATCTTGATGTGGAGCCTCAACAGAACATCTTTACCATCAGCTATTCTACAAATCCTTTTATCTTTGTGAAAAAAGAGAACTTTGAACTAGGAAATAACCTTAAAAAATACAAGGAAGCAACATCAGCAAATGCTGAAATTAGGTTTAGTGACATTCCTAGTATAGTAATATGGTGATTAGCTTCAGTGAGACTCCTGGTATAGTAATACCAAAACATCAGGCTTGATCCAATATTGTAGCTGGAGATACTTATGCATATCTCCCATGCCCCCACACACCTACCCTACTGAATAAGATGGTTGTGAGTCAAAGCTGGTGTAATTTGGAGTCTGGACGTGGATAGCATGGATGTGGAGCATGCAATTGAAACATTGCACCTGAAATAGTTTAGTTGCCAATACAAACGATTTCAACATGGCTAAAAGATTTGGTCGAAATTTACATAGCACCAGATATTTCAACACGGTTTCGAATCAGACAGGTTAAAAACAACCAAAAGCTCTGATATCAAGACACAGACAAGAGATGAAAACAGCAAGTTTCAATGAAAAAAATGACGGCTTTTCTCCATCTAAGTATTAATAAAAGTATTGACCATTTTCCACTGAAATAGGCTAAACTCTGGCAAGCCAACAACGGAACAGTGACTCAGTATCCCGATCATCAGATGACCCAATCGGTTAATCCAACACTATTGAAGGCCCATAAACAGGTAGCTACTACTACACTCAACCCTCAATATCTAACAAAGATATCAGAAGGTCGCAATAAGAGGAGAATTTCAGGGGATATCCGATCAACAACGGACCCGCAATATCGACACCAAAATCCAAACCTCCTACAGGTAATTTTTTTGCCAAACCTCACTCTAAAATGCCAATAAACAGAAAATCTCAACACCACCATGAAAATTCAAGCTTTTGGGGCGCGTCTGGCCGCTCCAAACATCACAAAACCCCGTCGCATTCAATGACCCACCACACCAATTCCATCCAAATTCCCAAGAAATCCCGCAACCGTAGAGGGCCAAAAATCATTTCTACTCCTGCGACACCGAATCCTTGAAAAATATCAGAAATTTACGCAATCCAAAAGCACCCTGAAGCAGAAAAAGCTGAACTCATTGCAAAAATAACAGGTTCGGAATAAAAGGAGAGAAGAGTGAGATTTCTCAATACCTGCTGGGAGAAGTGCATCGAATCCGTATGATCGCGCCCGGCAACAAGACCTTGTTCCGGAACGGAAGAATCGCGAGTCGACTAGGCAATTCCACTGGTGCTGCCATCTCCCTCGATTCGGCCAGAGCACAGGCGTCTGAAGAAGAAGAGAAGAAAATAAAAACCGGTTTTTTATGTGGATTGTCTGCCGCTTGCCATATCTGCCCTACGTCATTCGTTGTGGACAACAATCGGTAGCTTCTTATGAGTAATGACACCCTGCGCGCCCGAGTACAGTTGTTCATACACGGGCGCACCGTTGTTTGACTGCTTGCACCCTTGCTCATGCATGCTTCCGTTTGGTCCTACGCCAATTGCGCCGGTTGGATACCACTTTTTTTTGTTTGTTTTTTCTTCTAGGCCTGTGGCTTGTTTACTTAAAATAAGTGATACAAAGTAATATCAGCATTCCATTAAGTTTATAAAAAATGCTTATAACCTAAGTTTTTCCAATTATGCTGTAAACACTTCCTTAAACACCCTTGTAACCATTAAAATTCCCAAAATATTAATCCTTCCTATAAAATTTTAACACATCATAGTATCTGGGTAGATCGTTCTAAGCAATTTTCATA
This sequence comes from Pouteria campechiana, assembly GCA_036873735.1. NCBI lineage: Eukaryota > Viridiplantae > Streptophyta > Magnoliopsida > Ericales > Sapotaceae > Pouteria > Pouteria campechiana. The sequence continues at coordinate 54,502 of JAYJMB010049973.1, forward strand.
TATTACACGTATTGTTATGCATTATCAAATCATTGGACCCGGGTAGGCCTCCAATTGAAATTAATACAGTATTTTAGCTATTTAGATGATGCTAAGTATGATTATCAAATTGAATTAATTTTAACCCATTACCCTTGTTGGACCTAAAATAAACAGGTTTTATGAAAAGTTTCATGAAATCGGTTCCCTTGATTCATAGCTGATATATCATTCTGTTCGATACTAAAGCCCAGATTGAGCTTGTCGACTTGCTGATAATGACAAGTTAAAATCAGCTAAGGTTCTTAGTAGAGCAAGAGATCAAGTTTAAAAGAAACGCTACGAAGCCTAGTGTCTAGTAAAGGCATTTGATTTCATCCATCTATTCTTTTTGCAGCAGCTGTTTACAAGGTCCAACTTCAACGTGTTCCAGCCTATAGAGTTTCAACGTGCATGCGTATGGAGTGCTATTTTTCCCGAGTATCAAAGTTTATTTCTATTTTCTACCCCCTTGGATAAGGTGACCACCCGCATCGTCAGATCAGCAGCAGTTGCCTTTCAGTCCCCGTCAGCGGCTGACATTCTTTTAAGCGAGGGTGTATTTCTCAATTAATGGTTCTCTCAGCCTTCACTTATAAAAATTAGAAATCTTCATTAGATCCAAGTTGTCCATCGAGTTGAAAATGAATATTTATACTTAAATCCATCTTATTTTAGTGATAAAATTTAATTTTATCACAAATCGATCATTTTCTGGAACATTTAGATGAGGGATCGTTCACTCTTGTGAAAATTTTGGAATTCGAAATTCGGAAATTCTAGAGACTCTAGACCACCCTGTTTATCACACGCGCAAAATCCGGATGTATTACAGGGTTCATTTTGCCATTTGAAGTGAATCGAACCCGTCTGTCGCGTGTTGTTCAAACTTAGGAAGAAATGCTATAGATGATTTTGAGGAAGAAGTGTGAAAATGCTATTACGTTTACGTATCAGAATGACTCTGATGATAACTTTTAGGGTTGAAATTTTTTCTTTTTAACTTTTTTACTGTTATTCGCATCTGATTAACGGTTTGGATGAGGGATAGACGGATGGGTGGTAGACCTAACAACTAGCGATGGTGATGGTTGTTAGGCCGTCCCGTCAGGTGCGCGAGTCACGTGGGGATTTTCCAATGGTGGCCCCACACGCTGTCAGCGTCGTCGACGAGTCTTCAGCTTGATAAAGGCTCGCGAATTCGTCGACGGGGCTGGGACGGGCAAGCTGGCAAGCAGAAGAGATTGAAATATATATCTTTAATGCGTCTAAAACTTATGAAATGAAATACTTAGTTGTAGGAAAATCCTAATAGATTTAACTCTGAGTATTGGGAGTAATGGCCACATTTGTTATCGGTGTGTAGACTAACTTTAGATTGCTTATGAATTGGGCTATTGGCTCAAGATTATAAAGTCTCAACCTTTGAACATTGGTGCAATTGCATTTTTATATTTGAGACATGTCTTATCTATTAAATAAGATTTGTAATTCAAAGCTTTGGGTATGGTACTATAAGATGCATTTTATGTAAAAGGTTTTCAGGTATGGAACGGAATGAAGTTATTTCATTTCCAAAATAGCGAGGGATATTGGGTTGTCAAAAAGAATCACTCACTACCCGGAAAATTAATGGCCTGCCGGCTGTGTAGGTCTGTGCAGAGTATCCCATGTGTTTCCCTCGCTGATTCGTGCGAAATATTTCAGCATTTCATGTCCTGCCTGCATGAGGTGTAGATTGGTCAAGTGGGCCGTCATATTCCTACAAGCACATGCAGCCATTAATTAATGGGATGTACCCTTGAAATTGTATTTATAATATTCAGGCAATAAAGTTAATAAAATTAAAATAGATAATAAATAAACAAAAATATAAATAATAATAAGAATAGAATAATTATGATAATTACATGTTGAGTCAAATGCCTTGATTTATTTTTTTTCTAAAAATAGAGATTTCCATTTCCTTTTCACCCAACCAAACAGCCCCTGAGATTTTCAGCCCATTAGTGAAGTCATGGAAGGAAATGATGAGAAGATTTGAAGAACGTGCTAGTCCTGCTAGAATGGATCCCATGCTTATTGAGGGCGAGGTGGGTGTGAACTCATCTTTTTCCACCAGTTTGGAATGATGGTGCGGGCGAACACGGACACTATGGTTTCCAATGCGCGGCTATTAACCAATTATCGGAACGATGTCCCGACAGATAATCCAGTGAGGACATGATCGAACAGGTAGCATGGATCGGATGAAACACTCTGGCACCCTGAGATTCATGATGCACTGGCACTCCGTTTTAGCTTTGTTTGGGTACATTAGTATTATATTTTTCTATGCATTCCTTTTAAAACTAATGTGATATTTCCAGTTTAAAAATAGAACTATATTACTAATGTCATTCTCACTCTACTTTTCTAATATGCTTCCTTTTTAAATGCACTTATAATATTGCAAGCTTTAATTATTCATCAGTTAAAATCTTATACAAAGGTTGACTTACGGGTGAGATAAGGATTAGTTTTCCATTATTGCATTGCATGGGTGCCAGTTGGGTCGGGTTATAATGGGTTGTGGTCAACCCAGCTCAACTCGATCTGCAGGTCCAGTCCAGCTTAGGTCAATCATGTATAAATAAAATTTCAAAATAAAATAAATAAAATGCTAATTTAAACCAACCATCAAGGTAATTTGTATTTTGACCATTTGATCCATGTACCAAATTTCCTAATTAAACAATTAAAGTTTTACAATTTTAAATAAAATATTTACAAAAGAATGAAAAATAAATAAATCCCAATTAATAAATCAATGAAGAGGGGCATTAGCTCCATTGCCCCTCTTCATTGATTGTGCCCAAATAGTAGCTTGGCATCAATCTTACCGTTAGCGTAGTAAAAGTTTTTCACACAAGAGATAACCTGAAAGCCATCAACGCAAGCAATTTCAGTGGTCAAGACCCCATAAGGCGCAAATGTTAAACAAGTAAACACTCTAAATGAAGAGGTCTAGGCAATTTGAAGTCGCTAATGCCCTTATAGTGCCTATCTACACAAGCCAGTTACAACCCTTATTCGACGCAAGATTCTCTAGTTTTTGCAAACACCTTAATGAGTTATCCACATAAGATGGTATTATCTCTGGCCTCACTGTAATTGGGCTCCGCACTTTATGCATTCCATCGCTCCAAGTAAGGCTTCCAAAGTAGTAGCCACCGAGAACCTTGCCAGTTGAAGAGAAGGTAATTGTAAACAATAGCTTCTTGGCATTGGAATTGAGTGCTAGAACATTCGGACTCACTCTTGCATGAATGCCAGGGGGCAGTTCAATCGAAGCTTTATACAATGAGTTAACTAGGCCAACGTTTGTTAGGGTTCATGAGATTGTTACAATGGATTTTAAGTTTGGGATTGCGATAGATGGTAAGTTCATATCTAGCACTGATGGCCGCTTACTTGGACAAACAGTAGGCTTTCCCGTTACTCTTGAAATGACAGAATTAGGATAGCCCCTAGAGCAGAGGTAATGTACACAGTCCTCCATGCCCATGTCATAAATCAAACCAGGATTTGCTGCTTTGTTTGGATTGATTATGCTGCCACCATAATCGAACAATGCAGAGATTTTTGATGTGCAACAATGCCGGAGACATGAGGGCATGCCATTGATGTTCTTGTATCGAAACTATAGCCATTGAAGTCGGATTCTTTGCTGGGCACTACTGCCGCTAAGATATTGACACCAGGGGCAGCAATATCTGGCTGTTGCAAACCTTCCATTGTTAGAAGCCTCTAGCATTGTAAAATGTTATTCCTTAATCAATTAGATTTGGCCCATTCGAATGGAAACTAGCAATCTTCAAAAGCATTTATTCGTTTGCAGTTTGGACTTTATATTTTTTCATGTGGTAGGTGTGAATTCAATGAAGTAGCTCGCACTATTAAGATCTGGTCTCGTGTCTAGTTGGCACCTCTCAGAGATGACATCTCATGCTGAGATTGGCAGACATCACTTCATGGCCAGCTCATTCTACTGAACCTGATAAGAGACTAACCATAATCATATTCGTGCCAAGACATGGGTGGATAGCTTGTGTATCTTGGATAGTAACAAGTTAGTTGTTTGGCATAGTGTTAAAAGTTAATCCAAAAAATATGGATGGTGCATGAGTTGAGTCAATGAATGCTTATAGATATATCTAGGGAAATGTAATAAACAAGGTAGTGGTGTAGAGAGAAATGCTAAAAGTCGATGTATGTAATGTCGGTGTATCTAGAATGCCCCCAGTAGCACTATAAATAGATGTGTATGGATCAAGAGAGAAAGCCTTTACAGTAGAAATTAAGTTCCTTCTCTTCCCTTTTTATATACGTGTATACCTTTACTTAGCATCTATTTGTGTAATACATTTATTCAGCTTCTCCATCACATAGGAGTCAGGTTTAAGTTGAATGCTCTTGGGACTCAACTCTAGTTCAAAACTTTGGGTTCCTTTGGATAGACTGCAGTAGGAAACAGAGTATATTAGGAAAGGGAGTATATTAGAAAATTGGGGTAAAGATGATATAGGCAATAGAAGATTTTTAATGAAAAAGTATGAACTGAAAATATATAATAATGAAAAAAGTTGAATTGTTATGGTAATTAAGATGTTATATCAATTCCAAAAGATGTGTAAAGGAAAAATATTGCTAACGCATCCAAACAAAGCCTAAAATCCTACCTAAGCTCAGACGATGCCATTGCAACCCAGGATAAGTTAGATCAACAGATGTATTCTGCTAGAGCTGTAGAGTTGTACCTCTGAACAACAGAACATACCTTCAGAACTGCAGAATCCATTGAATTGGGTCCTCTCGATGAAAAATATGCAACCTTAGTCGACAAGGGCTTGCCTATCTTTGTTACTGTAGGGCTTATCTTTACAACTGGAGACCTGTGCTCCACAAAAGCTAGCCATTGTTCATTAACTCATAGCCAAGATATGGATATGCAAAAGCACTAGAAGGCATGCATATGGTCGTTTTTATTCGTTCCCTGCCTTTTTATTTTTTCAAGAGCAAGTTCGTCTAATTAGCTGAAAGACCGAATGTAGAAGAGCAGCTTCTTTCCAATCTCAAAATCTACTTCAACACACGGTAAATTGATGCAAGGACTAACCCATGGGCCTGGATTCCTAGCAAAAATGAGTCCAACACCTCCAGCAGCCTTGATCTTTTCATCAGCAGTGTCAACCTGTGTGTCATCCAACCCACGACCAGTGTCGAAACAGAGAACAACTTTTCTAGCGATGTTTTCTAGATCCAAAGAATCACATACGCTAGGAAAAGTTCAGTTAGCTAACAAGAAATGACATTAGAATTCCTGACCACTTTCAGCCTTAAGCAGTACAAAAGTCAAAAAGTACTGTCAAAAAATGCTAATACATCTACCAACTAAGTACGAGAGAAAATTGCTGATGTTGTCAATTGTTTCGCATTAGATGAAGGATGTGCTGAATTGACTGATTATCCAAAATTTTGGTGTGTGCCCAAACTATGTTCAAGGTGGGCTCACAAAATTAATGGCCTAAATAATGGCTTAATGCCAATCGTTAGCCTGATGTTATCTTGTTTTTCTGGTAGCAGAAACATCAGAGATTTTGAACCTGTTGTCTGGAGAAACCAAGCCCACAAATCCCACTTCCTTTTTCTGGGTGAACATCCCTTGTCCCTGCCAAAAAAACAAGAAAGTAAAGCTAGAAAATACATCATAAGAATTTAGAAGTTAGAAACCGAATGATTAAAAGTGTGTTAGATTATAGTGCAGCATATCATATGTAATTATAGGCTGTTTAGACATCTCACTGGCCAGCTTAGTAAGTCTGGATCTCAAGCTTGAAAGCTTGAGATTTACGTTTGCAAGCTGATTGAATGTCGAAATTTCGACTTATCTCGCTGATACCTACAGCTGATTCAGTTGACTTTGTTAGGAAGATCACCCGATTTTTTGTGTAATTAAAACAAATTAAGTACGCATAATATGGATATAATTGGTCATTGCTGCTGGAGTGTTAAAAATATGCTAGTCATCGTTTTTACCGCAAGGAGACGAGTCAAGATGATATGAAAACAGACACGGATGGCAGAGGGTAAACGTGCACTCCACACGACCGCCCCTCCTAGTTAACCGCGTCTAATGACAAAATGAATTAAAAAAAAAAAAAACTAAGAGATAAGATGGGATTTTGAGTTGATATTTGAGATCCCTTTTAAGTAAAATTAGTTTCTACTTTAGAATTAATTTAACATATTAAAAGTATTTTTTTAAATATCAAAATTCATTAATGCATAATATTTAGTTATGTCACACACACACACACATATATATATATATATTATTGAAAATTATTATTTTATACTTTCATAATAATATATTTAAAAATTTAGTTTATTGTTTGTATGTATTTATTTATCAAGTTTGATTATTGTTAAATATAAAATATATATTTAACCATTTTTATATAAAAGAAATTTTAATTTTTAAAATTTTATATTTTATATTTTATTACCCATTTTGCAAATTAAAGCTTTGATATACAGTAGAAAATTCATATTAAATCCTTAAAAACTAACGACCAATATTAAAAATTAAAATAAAATTTTATTAAAAGGTGATTTATCTTTTAACATTAATTCAAATAATTGAAAATAATTTTAAATATTATTTATTTATATAAAAAAATAAAGTTCAAATGCATAGAAGAATTTGACCAAAAATTTTTAAGGGATTGAAATTATTTTGGAAACCATTTATATAAGCTAATTTAATAAATAGATATTATCATGTAAATATAAAATAACATATTTTTATTATGTAAAATACACAACATAGAAACTTTGTTTTAAATAGTTAAGTTTTATTATTTTTTCTTTTATCCCCTACTAGATCCTTTAAATTAATAAATTTATATTTAATAAATAAATGATATTTAAAAGATTTTTAATAATTTAAATTAATTCTAGGATATAAACTAATTTAATTAATCAAGATCAAGCCTTAACCCAGAATTCCATTTACCCATTAGATTTTTTTTCCCAGTTGTGCTTCTTGCAAGTTGCAACACTGTTGTTAGTAAGTAAAAGAAGGGAGTTAAATCCAAGCCAAGGGTCAGGCCTGGGCACTCCCTCTTTGCTCACCAAAGAATTACGGCTCTCTGTGATCCTTGCGCCAAGAAAACATGGCCGGCCTTTCTTATTGAAACTGATATTTAGGAACAAAAAGGTAAAACAAGAAAGAAGGATGAGAATTTTCATCGGGTCATTTGAATTGTCAGTAAGCCGAGCACCAACAAGCTCATCCCTAAAAGTTTTGCAGTTAGCCTTGTGAATTGTTGATTTTTAGTTTATAAACTTGGGTTGAAACATTTCCAAATAACATTAGATTTGAATCGATCACAGAAGAATTTGGTGGACAAGCTTTATTTGGGCCCATCTTATTGATTATATGAAATTTGAGTCAATTATTATATTAAGCATTATTTATTTAACTAAGATAATAAAAATGATCTTGATCGGAGTTCTACATGGGCCATACCTTTTAAATATATATATATATATATATTTCAAAATTCACTTATATATAATTATTAAAGTATTCAAAAATATAAATTTCGCATGATTATTATTTTAGATGAGATGAATAATTTTAAAGGTTTTGATGCTTATTTAAAATTATATACATCCCTTTAACAATAAAATAATTTTAATGAATTAATATTTACTTTTAAATCATTCAATTTTCTAGCTTATAAGAATTTTTTATTAAGATAATTTGTTAGATTATCAACTAAATAAATAATGATAAGATTAACGGTTACCTCAAATTTCATATAATTATTAAGGTCGACCCAAATGAAGTTTGTCTACCGAAGTCTTCTCTAGTCAATTGACCATAAAAGTGTTTTCCTATATATGTGTGAGAAATATTTGTATGCCTTTGTAACAAAATTTTCTATGTAACCTTACCCTTTAAGCCTAATTTAATATTTTGATTAGATTAAAATTAATTATATTATTTATTTTTATGTTTTTAATTATGAGTATAAAAGTCATCTGAATTGAAAATTCATAATAAAAAGATATTAAATCATGTGGTTTGGCTATAAATTCTTTACCCTTGTGTTTGTAGATCACATGCCCAACCTAAATTCTTTACCCTAGATCGCATGTCCAAGTCGCTTGCTTTCCCATCCCCCACATCCCTTGTTCCCCATTCTAGTAGAAATTTAGAAGGCGGTAACCAGCAGCTTGGAAGTCACAGCCTCGTCGATCTATCTTGAAAATGCCCTCTTACGGGCTGATATCCTCTCAACTCTCAAGGCCCTATATATAGTTTAAAAAGTGAGATAAAAATTCAATCAAATATCTTATTTTCTGAATGCTATTTGGTTGCCCCAATTGATATTATTAAGTTATCAATGTATAGTTGATACAAAGTGAAAACTAGGAAGACACATGAGGGAAGAGAGGTATGAAGGGCATTTACATGAAATATTTTTAAACGTTTTTGATAATTTTTATCAAGCAAACCTAAACATTTATACATTCACGTGTCACTTTCATGTGTTGAAGAGGCTTCAACAACGAGAAAGTCCTAATCAAATAGATACCACTTATTTTTAGTTCCATGCATGCTTAACTTATTAGGTTTTAATATTTTTAACTTTATTTTAAATAAACTATTAATGGGTAAAATTTTGAAATGAAAATCGTAATTAACTTAAAATTTAATGCAAATTTCAAAATCGGGGCATCCATCGACCGTGACCCAAATCAGTCGTCCATATGACGATTTCTTCTCTGATCGACGGCACGATTTTGGGTCTGGGTTCTGGATTTCTGATTCCAAAGAATTGGATTCTTTTGATGGGGAAGATCGGGTTTTCCGTCTTCTTCCCCAAGCTGCCGCAGCCATGGCTGCCGGAGAAGGAGAAGATGGAACCCATCCATTTGCCGTCTGCCTCTTCTTGCTGCCCTCGTCGCCGTCGCTCGCCCTCGCCGCCGTCAGCGCTGGTTCGCTGTTCGCGCTCGCCGCCGTTCGATGCCGTCAGCGCATGACGCCGCCCGTTGTTGCTGTCTGGCTAGCCAGCGGGTCTAGTTGGGTCGGATCGGTGGGCCATGATAGATTGGCAAAAAATCTTAAATCTCTCATATAACATAAATTTGAGATTAGTAAATCTAATGCATATAAATTATGCATTCTAATCTCCATAAATCTAGCGTGGTAATTTATAAAAAAAATTCTAATTAACATGCTTTTTATGCATTGATGAAATAAATCAATTGCATGTATAAATCTAATACATCAAAATAGTAATGACGCATTTAAAAAAAACTTTTTGCATTAATTTTTTTAAATCTAATTAATGAAAAATAAATATTTCTACTTACAAACTTCTAGAAAAATCGTAACTTTTAATCGATAATCTCCCTTCTCCACCTTCTTTTTCTCTTTCCTTAGCAATAGGTTTCTTCTCTCTTTTGGGAAACCCCTTATGGCTATTTAAAGAGAATTTTCTCTTGTTATATAATTCGACTAGAACTCTATCTATGTAACAAATTTTTAACTAGTTGATGTGGATAAGGCTTATCCTCTTGTGGATCCTACTTTTTCAAATGTGAGAATAAAATCGTAAAATTATGAAATTTTATGTTACTTTGATTTTGAACCTTTAACCTTTCCTTTCTTTAACCACGCCTCTAATCATCCGAGCTACATGGGTTGCTTAAATTTAAATAACAAATAAATCTTTAAATCTCAAAATCTATGATCAACCGGTCAACTGTCAAAATTTTTACTCTTGTCACATCAGCATAAAAGACAAAATCTTTCATTAAATTTAATATGGGTTATTACAACAAACTTCTATTTTTTTGGGGTTGGGGGGGAGTAATATTGCAGGTATTTGACAGCTTCAAATAGTTCAAAAAATTAAATAAATAAAACATGTAAAGGCATTTGGATAACTAGATCTTTGTCATTTCTAATCGTAGTATGATTAAATTGAATTACTTTATTCCATAACTTTGTCTTAATAGTCTAAATATTAAATTGATACATACGGGTTGTGAAATTATTGATCATTAATGGTTATGATTTTTGTCAAAATAATGGATTGTTACTAGAAAAGTATGCATGTGCACACATGCGGATACGTCTCGAGAATAGTTCTTTGCTTTTCTGGGATTTGAGTAAAAATAATTTTTAGGTCGGTTGGGCAAAGTAAGATTCTAAGAATCATGATTAGTAGGCAATGAAAGTCTGAAACGTTATTTAATGTTGAAAAAATAATTGTTACACTATTATTCTTTAAATATTTTATATCATTTTATATGGGGTGTATTCTTGTTGAATAGAAGAAATGATTGCTTTAAAAAATAATACTAAAATTATAAATATTATTTATTTAAAAATATAAATATGATAGGAAGAGTATCTAATCGTTCTCCCTAAACTTGGGTTGGGTACCATCTTATATTATTTTTTGGTAATGTCTTTTTAATTTTTTATTCATTTTCATTCAACCAATCACTTCCCCTAAACTAGAGCTGGGTACCATCTTGCACTAAGTTTTCAGTAATATTTTTTTATTTTTATTCATTTCCATTCAGCCAAATCCTCCCCCTAAACTAGGACTGGGTACCATCTTGTATCTCTGTTAACAAGGTCAACTTAAAATATTTTATTTAATTTTTTAAATGCATTATTAAATTAAATTCTTTTTCTTTGATGTTACTACCAACTCAAATATTAAGATTACATTAGATATCATTCTTTTCACACTTCTATATTTTTAATAAATAAAATTTATAATCTCATTGTTATATTTTAAAATAATCATTTCTCCTATTCAACAAGAACACAGTCTATATAAAATAAAATATAAATATTTAAAGAATAATAGTGTAATAATAATAATAATTATTATTATTTTTCAACATATATGTACTAAATTAGTTGCCTAAGAATCAAGTTTTTTGGCCATTTTTGAAATATTAAATAAACTTTGTTTACAACATTTTGTGTATTGGGTTGAATTGCATATAGTTGAAACTTAACTAGGTTAAATTACATTGTTGAAACTTAACTTGACTAATTGCAAAAACTTGATAGTAATGCTGTTTGTTTCGTAAATACCAAATTTAAGATGGCCTATGTTGCAACAGCCCTTAGTGGCATTTTAGCCATTTTAAAAATATGATATAGGCTACTCTACTAACATTTGGTTCATTGGGTTAAATTGGACAACTTCAAAATTTAACTAAACCAAATGGCGAAATTAATAAATAATTAGTTTGTTTTGCAAATATCAGACTTTAGAGTGTCCATTTTGCAAAAAATTCAAGAAAAGTGCTTCGAGATAGAGTGATATGCTGACTTAACAAGCTTTAGCCACTATACATATGGAAGAATTTTGCCATATCATCATTAAGAAAAAAGTTTACAAGATACATTTATTTATGTGTAAGGGTTTTAAGTATGAAATAAAGCTATCAATTTTGAATGCAGTGGGGAATATTGGGTATTTTCAAAATAAATAAATATATCTTCAAAATTATTTCAATAGCAGTTAAAAATATGCATTTATCTAAAGAAAAAATGAATTTATGTAACGAAAATTTTATTTTCAATAATGATTCACTCATGCAAGTTGCTATGTTTGAATCTTCTTTAGTGTCTTTTGGCATGGATTGAAGTTTTATTTAAAAAAGATTTGAACCATTAAGTCCCTTTGCTTGATTGATCAAGGGTTACTAGTCTTTCATAGTCATTTGCATTGCACACCATTTGACACCAGATAGAATAATTATTAATTTATAGGCTAGTTTCAACAGACAATTCACAAGATAAAACACAAAAGAATTGTCCAAAAAATATAGAGAAAAAACTCTGATGTTTAATTAAAAATTATGCAAATCAATGATGTCAAAAATAAGCCAACAAGCCAAGTTATATAGCTAAAAATAGTCATTATTAAAATTTTACCAAAAATAACAAAATTTTAATAATCATGCCAAAAAGAAATATGTAATAAAAGAAATAATTTGCAAAAAATTTGGCCAAATTTAGGTTTAGAATCACTTTCTGAACGGCAAATGAAATATTACTATAAAAGAAAAAAATAACTAAAAATAGAGATTTGGTGGAAAAAATAGTAAATTTTGACCTTGAAAAAGATATACACTGAGTATAGCTTGGTGACCATAACATGTGTGTCAAAAAGATCTTTTCAAATTGGGATCATATATGCAATTTTAATACCCGTAGCCAAAGTTATGACTAAACTACTAAAACATACTAAAAACTGTCATAATTATGAAAAGATAATGATTATCTATGGTCTTTGAGCTGATCTGTTAACTCAAGATATCTCAATACCAACTACATGTCATCTGACAACTCAGCATCATCGCATCATTTGTCTCGGCTTCGCTTCATCACCATTGCCATTTGTCTCTCAACTCTTTTATTTGTTCTTAGCCTTTAATTAGGAATCTATTTTTATATCTAGATTTCATGCAACGGGTATTCAGTGGTTGATTATCAATAATGCTTGCTTACGGATGGATATGGAAACATTTAGACTTCATTGTACTCCAAGGATAAATTATCTTAACCTAGCTAAAAATGACTCACTCTATAATGAAATCAATTTTGGTCTTAAGGAAAGTGACGGTTAATGTATCTTAAAGCCGTTTTCTGATCTTCTTTATTTATTTACATTTTTATACTTAATTTTTCATTATCAGTGATCTCATTTATTTTTGGCCTCTATGTTCCAAAATTTGCTTGTTAATGATAATGTCTCCAACAGTTCGGACTCCTTAAATGACCCCGCCTTAATTGCCTCTTGTTTGTAAGACTCTGAAAGACATTTTGCACTCACCTGTGATGCAGAAAGTTTTTTCTCCACATATACTTCAGCACTTCAACTATAAATGATGCAGTTTCAATACTTAGGGATGTCGCCTAGGATATTGGCAGCATTTTTTTTTTTTTTTTTTGGGCGACGTGGGTCTATGTGATGTATAAGTTAAACCACTGTTATCTTTCACTTTCAAAATAAGCTGTATTCAACCTTAAAGACAAATAATTAAGCCTAAATACACAACTTGTAGGAATGTTATGAATCTCATGTCAACATATAAAATATACAATGCATGTAAAACTTCCCTTTATCTCATAGTAATATGCATAAAAATCATACCACTGTTGATGTTGGACAAAATGATCTGTATCAAATTGGAAGGATCAGAAAACAAGCATAATATGAAAAGGCATAAAGTGAGAAATTATAATACACATTACCCTATTTGAAGAAAACTGAAACGTAAAATAAAATTATAATTTAAATTCATACAAATAAAATTTAAAATGAAATAAATAAAATGCTAATATAAACCAACCATTAAGTTAATTTATGTTTTTCTCACTTGATACAATACATCAAAATTTCAAATTAAATAATTACATAACCAAAAATTTATATAAAATATTTATAATTAAACATATGTAAAATAAATAAATCCTAATTTATAAGCATTAGCCGCGTTGCTCCTCTCCATCAATTCTCCTAATTAGTACCTTGCAAGCAATCGTACCTTGCAAGCAATCTTACCATTCATAAAGCGAAAGCTTTTCACATATATAAGAGAGAACTTGAAAGCCTTTAACCCAGAAGTTTCACCAAGACTGCATAAGGCACAACTATTAAACAACTACACACTCTAAATGAATATAGGTCCAAGCATTCTGATGCAATTAATGCCCTTAGAGTGCCTACCTAGATGAGTGAGTTACAACTCTTATTCCACGAGAAATTGCACACATTAGAGGGTAAGATTCTCTAGTTTTAGCCAACACCTTATGAGTTATCCACATAAGATGGTATTATCTCAGGTCTCACTGCAATTGGGCTCCGCACTTTATGCACTCCATCGCTCCAAATAAGACTTCCAAAGTAGTAGCCACCGACAACCTTGCCCATTGATGAGAACGTAACAGTAAATGATAGCTTCTTTGCTTTGGAGTTGAATACTAGAACGTTCGGACTCACACTTGCATGTATGCCAGGGGGCAGTTCAATAGAAGCTTTATACACGGAGTTAACTGGGCCAACGTTGGAAACGGCTCTCGAGATTGTTACAGAGGATTTCAAGTTTGGGATTGCAATAGATGGCAAGTTCATATCTAGAGCAGATGGCCTCTTAGTTGGACAAGTAGTAGGCTTTACTGTTAGTCTTGAAATGCCAGAATTAGGGTAGCCCCTGGAGCAAAGGTAGAGTATATAGTCTTCTACGCCCATGTCATAAATCAGACCAGGATTTGCAGCTTTGTTTGGATTGACTATGCCGCCACCATAATCCAAAGGATCAGCAATCTTGCGGGGCAACCCATCAGCAAAGATGGGTCTACCGGATTCGTCAGTTGATGATGCTGCATGGATACAAACAAGTCAAAACATAAGTATACTTAATCTCGCATAATTTTGACACGCGAACAACAAATCAGGTTCCAAATATTGGCCATCTAGGCGACGCCATAGAAATAACTTACCGGTTGTGACTAATGCAGATTTCATGGCTGCTGGAGACCAATCTGGGTGCAGAGATTTTAGAAGCGTGACAATGCCGGAGACATGAGGGCATGCCATTGAGGTCCCCGACATGAAATTATAGCCATTGAAGTCGGATTCTTTGCTGGGCACTACTGCCGCTAAGATATTGACACCAGGGGCAGCAATATCTGGCTGTTGCAAACATTCCATTATCAGAAACCACTGGCATCCTAAAATGTTGTTCCTTAATCAATTAGATTTGGGCAGTTTGAATGGAAATTGGGAATCTTCAAATGCATTTATTCTTTGCAATTTGGATTATAAATCTTTTGATGTGGTAGACCAAAATTCAATGAAATACCTTGCACTATTGAGGTTCCGTCTCATGGAGTGACTTCTTTCATCTTAAATAAGTTGGCAAGAGATGGGCAACTCATGCTATAGTGCCTTAACCATAACTAATATGAAGTATTATTTGCTTTGAATCTATTAGATTTTATTACATAGAGCTTATATGATTTTATCCTTTTGGGCCTACTTTTTAGCTTAAAAAGGTGCGTCACAGGGACTTAGGATATCCCAAGATTATTTTCACCATATATCCAATGTAAGTCAACCACATTTGCTATGCATGGCAGTAGCCTAAGATTGACTTTGATAATATTTATAAAATAATTATTATAATGTATTGTCCATTTTAGGCTCATGATAATTTGTAACACATAAAGCGTGCATGATTTTATTTCTTTGGACAAACTCTTTAATTTAAAAGACATCTCATAATTAATGATTTGCTATAATTCAGAATTGTAACATTAATTTTAAGCCATATTGATTTCCAAAATAAATATACTACTAGTTGAGTTAGCATTGGATTTTGGTGGACTTAAAATAGACAATACTTCACATTAGTTAAAGCTAGTGTGTTACACATGAGTTGAGTAGACATCAATTCATAGCTAGTCCATTCCATTGAACCAGATGAGAGACTATCCAATCTAAAGTTATAGCTGTATCTTTGTTTGGACTAATAGTATTCCTGCCTAGACACGGATGGATAGCCGGTATACAAAGCATCTAGGTTACTTTCAAGTTAATTGTTTGGAATACGAATCAGCTTTGAGTTGAATGCTATTGGTATCCAACTCTAGTTCAAAACCCTAAAATCCCACCTAAGCTCAGGGAGATGCCATTGCAACCCAGAATAAGTGAATAAGTGAGTTACACTAATGCATGTTTCCTATTAGAATTCTAGAATTCTAGAATTGTTCCTTTGGAAAACAGAACATACCTTCAAAAGTGCAGGATCCATAGAATTTGGGCCCCGTGATGAAAAATATGCGACCTTTGTGGACAAGGGCTTGTCTGTCATTGTTTTTGTACGGCTTATCTTCACCACTGGAGACCTGTGCTTAACAAAAGCCAGCCATTGCTCATCAAGAAAGGGATACAAGCAAAAATACCAGTAGGCTTGCATATGCTCACCTCGTTGTTTTCGAGCCATTTTTCTCAAAAAGTAAGACTTCTAAATTCTAATTACCTTGAAGAACGAATGTAGAAGAGCAGCTGCTTTCCAATCTCAAAATCTACTTCAACACATGGGAAATTTCTGCAAGGACCAACCGGCATGCCTGGATTCCTAGCAAAAATGAGACCGACACCTCCAGTAGCCCTGACCACCTCAACGGCAGTGTGGAGTATTTTTTTTGCCTCACGTGAAGTGGTAGCAGTGTAGAAACAGAGAACAACTTTTCCGGCCAATGTGACGTTGCCTGGATTTAAAGATTCACAGGAGCTGCAAAAAGTACAGTTAGCCAACAAGAAAAGACACAAGAATTCATCATAACATCCCGCATTAAGTGGTCAAAATTCAGAAAGACAACAACATATCTACAGAGTACACACAAAGGAAGATAACTGATTTTGTCAATTGTTTCATATTAGATGAAGAGTGGGCTGAATTAAAGAACAAACTATCCAAAATTTTTGTGTGTAGATTATGCTCAAGGTGGGATCCACCAAATTAATGGCCTCAATAATGGCTTACTCCCAAGGGGGATATCTTGTTTTCACCTAGCAGAAACATCAGAGATTTCGAACCTGCTATGTGTAGAAACGAGGTCTGCAAATCCAATTTCCGTCTTCTTGGTGAACATCCCTTGTCCCTTCGAGAAAAAGAAGAAAGTAAAGATAGAAAGGAAGACGACATCATAAAAAGTTAGAAAATAGAAACTTAATGATTAAAAGTCTGTTTATTCTAGTGCAATATATTATATTTAATTTTAGGCTGTTTAGATATATCACTTGCCAGCTTAGGAAATCTAGATCTCAATCTTAAAAGCATAAAATTTACATTCGCATGCTGGTTCAATGTCGAAATTTTGACTTAGGGCTTGTTTGGCCTGACAGATTTAAGTGCTTTATTAAAGCATTTTTATATACAGAGCTTTTTTTAAAAGCTCCAAATTAAAACTTCAATGTAAAAGCCAAAAATTAATTTTTTACAAACTTTAAATACATAAAGCGCTTTTTTCTTTTATAGCTAAACAGACACTTTTCGCCTTTTGGGGCAAAAAGCACTTTGGAGCTCCCAAAATGCCCGGGCTAAACAGGCACTTATTTAGCTAATGATATGAAAACGGGCTAATGATATGAAAACAGGGCCTTTCTTATGAAACTGATGTTTAGCAGTGAAAAGGTAAAACAAGAAAGAAGCATGAGAATGTTCATCGAGCCATCTGAATTGCCGTAAGCCAATCACCAATGGCTCTACCGCTGGGTCATGAACAAGGTCCATCATTAACACCCGTCCAGAAATCCATTATCATTAACACCTAAATCCAACGCTCCAACACTAAACATTTTGAAGTTAATGTAGGAACCTTTTAAATATTTTAGGTCTATAAATTTGGTTTGAATCATTTAGAATTTAGGAATAGGATTAGGTTTAGATCGATTAAAGGGCACATAACGGATTTTCATTTATTCTTTTTTAAAATGATTAAACCTAAATTCTTTACCTGCAGCCAGCCAGTAGCTGCGATGAGATAATTAAGAAGGGTATTTATATGATGTATATTTAATTATTTTTTAATAATTTTTATAAAGCAAACTAGACATTTGTATCTTCACTTATTATTATTATTATTATTTCATAGAGATTAGGAGGGATGCATTGAAGAGGCTTGCTCTCGGTTAACTTTTTAGGTTTTAATAACTTTTACTTTATTTAAAATAAAATTTTAATTTATAAAATTTGAAGTGAAAATGATAACTCGAATTAGAAAAATTAAAAGATAAGATTTGAAAAATAAAGTTGAATTAGAATTTTAAAAATAAACTAGAATTAACTCAAACCTAACCTAACCCGACCGAGATTGCGCCCTATTAGAGTTTCAACCGTTGGGGTTTGCTGCAGCAGGACAAGAAAATTACCGTTATCGTTCGATTGTCTCCAAGAGTAATAAATGTTGGGAAAGAGCGATCGATGGCGCTAGCAGCAACTGTTATGATCCAAGGGGATACGGATATGATGGTATGAGCAACAGGGCCTGCATTTCCCCCTGCGCAAACTACAGTAATTCCCTTGGCCACAGCGTGGAAAGCACCGAAGCCAACATCGTTTCGTTCATCAGTTTCCAAGTAGAGATCAAGAGAAGGCCCAAGTGACAAGGATAATACATCCACGCCATCATGCATCGCATCATCAAAAGCTTTGAGTATATCTGCGGAGGTGCCAGCCGTATCTCCTCCATCAATATTCCAAAGCACCTTGTACATTGCCAGACGAGCATTAGGAGCACCCCCTCTCGCGGTCCCCAAGGCCAGCCCCTTAAAGCTTACTTTGCCTACAAAGTTACCCGCCGCAGTGGATGCTGTGTGTGTGCCATGGCTGTTTGCATCCCTTGGGGACATGTAGTCGGAAAGAATGGCGATGTTTTCTCCCAACTCTGCCAATAGCCCCTTAATGTACCAACGAGCTCCAATTAGCTTCCTATTGCAGTTGGCTGGACCAAATTGCTCCCCACTCTCACACTCCCCCTTCCATCGAGATGGGATGGGTCCCAGGCCTTCATCCTTAAAACTCGGTGATTCTGGCCAAATTCCTGTACATTGAATATTACTGTTTCAGATATAGCTAGATATATGTGGGCACTGGTACAAAACCAAAATGAGAAGCATGCATTCACCGAGGTGTTGTGATGAACTAGTTAGTCTATCTCAAGATTCGAATGCAGCTGATGGCGATAGAGGCTGGCGCATAATCTGACTAGATAGTCAAAGGCTTAATTGAAAACAAGTGTGTAGTGATAGAGACCTGAATCCATCACCCCAACGATAATTCCATCGCCCATTTTGCTGTTTGATAGTAGATTCGTCGAAGAATATTGGTGATCCAATCCAAGGTAATCCCAGCTTCTGGTTGTATGTGGCTTGTGAAAGTGATTGGGGATGACATGCACCACTTCAGGGAAGTCTGCAAACAGGCAGTCACATGAAAAGGGTCACGGCCAAAATGGTAGTAAACTAGTAATTGACAGTCTGAAACCATTTGTTATCAATCTGCTGGTCTAAGATTTTGCAGCAAGGTCTGTCCACGTCAATGGTCTAAAAAGCCCATGGCTATTTACAAACAAAGCCCATCATCTTTGCAAATGGTTGATTTGTGACCCAAATATGTATCATTAATGACAAGCTTTCCAGCAAATACATAGAGAAATTAGCCACAGCAAGCAAAAAGCAGGCTAACCATGAAAAGGACCTCTCGCATCGACCACACTGCAGCCAGAAGCGTTGGAAAATTAATTACCGGCAAACTTTTGAGCTTCAGACGCTGTAAGTTTTGCTGCAAACCCAGAAAAACCATGCCTGTAGCTGTATATCATCGCCTCCGCCGCTGCCTCCTTGCTGTACATATATCGCAGATTTTTTATTTTAGTGTGTTACTATTCAAGACCATATGATGTCACTATGTTAAAAAATAATCAGAAAGGTGTGTAAATGGGTCGTGATATGAGTAATCTTCATCCCCAAATTGGCCTGGATCCATGTAAATGTAGGATTAACCTGAGATGCCCGGAATGGTTGACGGTAACAAACTAAGCAGTGCTTGTTTGGCACTACAAATACTTTTTACAGTCAAAGTGGACCTACCATAGCCTTTCTAAATAATTGGGTATCATATTCTTTTAAAATTAATAATTAACTTGGAGATAGAGATAAAAGGAGATGTAAAAGAAAAAATGAAATATACAAAAAGGGTAAAAACAGAAGAAGAAAAGAATGGTGTGAGAGCAGGATAGAAATGACATCAGTTGAAGTAAAAACGGCAAGATACACAAACCGTTTCGAGAATAGCATAGATAATAACTTGAAAAGATAAGATTGTTTTATCTGGTTCAGAATCACTAAGCATCATATCAAAATAAAACGAACAGAGAAGAAGAAATTATACCCTTCAATTTTTTTTCTACGCCTTTTACTGTCCTTTCACACTTAATCCAGCCAAACACATCCTAAATGGGTCCCATGTCCGTAAATCCATTATATAAAAAAGATAGGGTTAATAATTTGCATAGGTGCCCTGAGTTTGGGTAAAGTTGCATTTGACACCATGCAAGTTTGCTCTTTGCAAGTATGTCTCCAGTGTTTCACATGCCCTTGACGTTAGGGTCCGTCAAAAGAATACCATTATGAAGATAAATAAGTTAGAAATAGGGTAAATTTACTAGATTACCTTAAAAGCCCCAAAATAATCTTCCTTCGGAATGCTATCTCTTAACCTCAAATTGATTCTAAATGAGAAGTGTGATAATAGATATAAAATAAGATTATTAGCCCTCCTTTTATTTCTAGATTATGCATAGATGCAAATCTTGATTTTTGGTTTTTAAGGACATTCTAGTAAATTCATCTCATTTTTAATACTATTTATATGCTTAACAGTGCTCTGTAACGTTGTGGGCATGTGTGCAAGGCAGGTGGAACGGTGAGGGGCATGCTTATAAAGAGCAATGTTACAGAATATTAGGTGCAATTTTATCAGGACATGGGGACAATTATGCAAATAACCCCCCAAAATGTAATTTTTCCACATGTGGATTCATGAGTATCTTTGGAAGATTTTCCTTGGTCATGAAAAGATTCCTACGACAAAAATTGCGTAAAATATTCCATGTGTTTCGCATA
>JAYJMB010049974.1:0-29503 GCA_036873735.1 Pouteria campechiana
TGGCTGCATCTGCCTAAACGCAGCCACAGGAAAGTCGCTGCATTTGATCACATGCGACGAGGCAATTGCAGCGAAATTATGATCAAATGCAGCAAATTTTTTTGGCTGCATCTAACTAGATGCAGTGATTTTTTGATCAAATGCAGCGAAAGTAATGGCTGCATTTGGCTGATTCCCTTGTAGTGCATGTAGGATTTATACCCACTTTAACACCATAGCCCCACGATCCATGTATGATTTTGGGTTCATTTAACTATATAAAATATAGATTGAAATGACTTTAAGATCGTAAGTGGCCTATATCATATTATCTATATAATCCAAATTATTAAATATCTATTTTTACATAAGAAATGAATCATAAAGTTTCAAACATCACAATACAATTTTTTATTATAATTTTTGTAGTAAATATTCAATCTTTAAAATATTTTGATCACAATAAATATTTATTATTATGATTTTTTAAGATGTGGCCTACCCAAATGTCAAATTTAGATTATATTTGAAATATTTTAGATAGTGAGATGAACACAAAATTACGTGTGGGTCTTACTTTACCCTGGGATTACAATAAATACTATAACTCAAATGATTTGGGGATGAGGGTAGTCATCCCCTTTCATTTATTCTCCTTATGGGTATGATATTCACCTTATCATGCTCCCAAGTACAATTTGAAGTCAATTTGGAATTTTACTCTGTTTTGCTTCACAAATATTATACTCTGACACATTAATTCAACAAAAATTTCAAACTTATGTTAACCCCATATGTCATTCGAGCTGCAGTTAAAAGGAAACAATATTAATTGCCATGACTTTGGTTTTGCCTCCAGCATCCTCTATCATTGGGCTGCCCAACCTTGTCGCATGCGTCTTTAGGAGAAGGTGAGTCAACAGCTTTGATCTCAACCTCTCCTTGTAAATTAATTACCATTATTTAATCACTTATAAGGCTTTAACACCATTAAATACCAAAAGCTCAAATTCTTCATTTAAAGCCCGAAAATTCTTTGTGCAGTTGATATATATCCGCGGAAATACAACCGATGGACAGATTGGATTCAAACAATCAGCACAGTGGGATCCACCTACATGCGAAAAACTTCCTGTAACAGCGGATTCCATTCTAATGTGAACCCACCACTTGGTAAGTAAGGAGCCATGGAAAAATAGGTGCGAGCTCAATTGCATGCACTCTAACATCTTGGCCCCAGTTTAGAAATCTACATTCTTTGACTCCTGCAAAGGAGGAATAATTTGCCACAACTTCGAGATTTCTACAACTGTACATGTGGACAGCTCATTCCATTCCTTGTCAAACCTCAACAATTTGGGAGATTTTTGGTTCATACTATAATAGAAGAGAAGAAAATCAACTGTACATCTGGATTAATGTTCAATGGGCTTCATGAATGACTCTTTTCAATCCCCCTTTCATTGGAATTGACACTTGGTAACTCTTTGCAATTCCAATACGTGTGTTCTATTTCCAACAAGAAAAGGTAAGGAAAAAAAAACTTGTCTTAAGGCTATTTTAAGCCATTACTGTAATAAATTACTGACAAAGATAATCATATATACACATATATATATATAAATATATATACATGTGGACCTACACGGAGAATGCGGGTTGCTCCACCGTAAATAAACCAGGCTGTGATCGAAAACGAGCAAAGGTATGCAAAAAGGGAAATGTAACAGATAAAGTATATTGACTGACAAGTTTCTGACATTGGGAGACAGCTAAGCTGAACGAATCATCTCCAGGAATGAATTTCACCAGGTTGTTTGTTACGTTGTTGTGACTTCTGAGGTGAAAATGGGTTTAACACTCAGTGGTAGGATTTAGTAGCCATCTCAATATTACCCATGCCAAATTCATAATTTATAAGCTCAATCAATTTCTCAAATGGCCTAATTTTCTGTCGAGTTCTTCCTCGCTATTGAGATAGGCTACTCCATATGATATGCACTTGATGAGGACCTGGTTACTTGATTTTTGATTAGTTTTGGCTACATTTGGATCTTGTTCTAACATTGTATTGGGATAAATAAATTCCTCTTTGTGTAAATTAAATGGGCAATAACAAATCCAATCAACTAAATAATCAAACCCATAAACACACAAGAATTTTTACGTGGAAAACCCCTCAATGTGAAGGGAAAAACCATAGAACCTAGTTTAGTCAAAAACTTTCACTAAAAATAATGGGCTTACAAGATATATTCTTCTCTAGTTAATACTAGAGGATTCCAACGTCACCAAAGGATGGATCTCAACAAATCAACGAGAAATAACAAGGATAGATCTCACTAAACAGAATTCAAAATTGAATTAGAAGAGGTTGAAAACATTTCTTTTAAATCACTTGCTTGATGGCTTAAAGGATGTAGCAATGATGAAACTCTTTCTCCAATTTCAAAAGCTTAGAGAAGAAAAGGTTAAAAACAATATAGAAACCCTAAGTTGCCACACTCCAAAAAAAAGACTTGAAATGGGCTACCGCACTAATATTATTAAATGCCCTACTTCCAAAACAATCTTGAGTGCACATAGCACATGTGGGTCCCTCCACTTAGGAGGAAAACTGTCCAACAAATCTCTACGTAGTAACTTCATCTTTAGTACATTCCGAATCCAATGATACCGAATTTGGATATATTTAGACCTTGAATGGAACATAGGATCTTTGCTAAGATAGATAACACTTTGACTATCATAGTGTAAAATATACTTCTCTTGCTTCATACCCAATTCTTTGAAAAACTTTTTCATCCATAGCAATTCCCTGCTTGCTTCAGTAATGGCAATATAATCTGCCTCAGTAGTAGACAATCAACACACTTCTATAATTTAGACTGTCATAATACTACCCCCTATAAATGTCACCAAGTATTCTGAAGTGCACTTTCTAGAGTCAATATTACCAACCCAATCTGCATCCGTGAATGCCTCAACTACAGTTTTAATGGTAACAAAACATAAACAAACTTTAGACATATCTCAAAGATACCTGGGAATCCATTTTACTGCTTCTCAATGCTCTTTACTTGGATTTGAGAGAAACTAACTTACTACACCAACTATATAGGAGATACTTGGCCTTGTACACACTATTGTATACATCAAACTACCCACGATAGATTCATAAGGCATATGTTTCATCTTTTCTTTCTTTTCTTCACTTGTAGGACATTGTTGAGAACTCAATTTGAAGTGACCTACAAGTAGAGAACAAACTGATTTTTCTTTGATCATGTTGAATCTTTCCAACACCTTTTTAAAATATCTCTCCTAAGATAACCAAAGCTTTCCATTCTTCCTGTCACAAATAATCTTCATACCAAGGATTTGATTAGTCGGCCCTAAATCTTTCATAGCAAAGGATTCACTTAACTGATTTTTTAGCCTTTTAATTTTACTAGTATCATGACCAACAAGCAACATAACATCCACATAAAGCAAGAGGATAATAAAATCATTAACTAAGAATTTTCTTATAAAAACACAAGGGTTAGAGATAGTTTTACCATACTCATGCCATCTCATGAAAAATTAAAACTTCTTGTATCACTGCCTTTGTGCTTGTTTGAGTCCGTATAAACTCTTTTTCAACTTACATACCAGATTCTCTTTGTCTTTGACTTTGAAACCTTTAGATTACTCCATATAGATTTTCTTCTCTAAGTAATCATGGAGAAAAGCAGTTTTCATATCAAGCTACTCAATTTCTAAATTCATGCTAGATGCTAGACTTAGAACAACTTTAACTAAATTCATCTTCATCACAGGTGAGAAAATATTATGATAGTCAAATACTTTTTTTGACCAAATCTCGTTACAACCAATCGTACCTTGTACCTTGGTTATAAGTTATTTTTTTCTATTTTTAACCTAAAAACCCATTTATTCTTTAGTGCTCTCTTGTGCATAGGTAGGTGCGATTCTCATGCAAGGAACTCATCTCCTCTTGCATAGCTTTCATCCACTTATCTTTCTGCTCATGAGACATTACTTCTTGGTAGCTTTGTGGTTTACCTTCATCGGTGAGCATCACATATTCATTAGGAGGATACATGTTGGAAGGATAATGTTGTCTTACAGACCTTCTTGATTGAGGTTGTACTGATGGTTTCGAAGAGTTTGCCCAACTTGTTGGTTTGGCATATTGTCAACTGCAGCATCACCATAGTAATCTTCCTATCCATCTTTCCTATTTTCAGCATGCACCATGGGTGAAGGACTTAGATCCATGTTAATAGGATTTTTTGTAGTAAACTTTGGCTTCTTCATCTTCTCAAAATCTTGAATTGTTTGATCTTTAAAAAATATTACATCTCTGCTTTTGATAATTTTCTTATCAACTAGATCTCATAA
Organism: Pouteria campechiana; assembly: GCA_036873735.1. NCBI lineage: Eukaryota > Viridiplantae > Streptophyta > Magnoliopsida > Ericales > Sapotaceae > Pouteria > Pouteria campechiana. Next base: position 4,387 of record JAYJMB010049974.1, read on the forward strand.
CCTATAACCAAATTCATCATGTGCATAACCAAAAAAAAATACATTGTTTAGTCTTACTATTAAGCTTGGATCTTTCATCTTTAGGAATATGAACAAAAGCCTTGCAGCCAAATACTCATAAGTGCTCATAAGAAACATCCTTTCCTCTCCAAATATTTTTGGTATCTAATAATTTAAAGGATTTGAAGGAGAAAGGTTAATTACATCTACTGTAGTTCTCATTGTCTCACCCCAAAAGAACTTTGGCAATTTAGCATGAGAGAGCATACATTTGATTCTCTCACAGACTATTATGTTCATTCTCTCTGCTACCCAATTCTATTGAGGTATTTTAGGAACTGTCTTCTCAAGTTTGATACCTTGTTCACTGCAATACCTTTCAAAAGGACCTCTGTACTCACTATCATTATCTTAATGAACACAGTTCAACTGTCTTTCTGTTTCTCTTTCAACACTAGCATGGAATTGCTTGAATCTAACTAACATTTCATCCTTAGATTTTAAAACATAAGACCACACTTTTCTTGAATGATCATCAATAAAAGTGACAAAATATATAGCACCACCAAGTGTTCTATCACTCATAAAACAAATATCAGTATAAACCAAATCAAGAATATCATTCTTTCTATGTTGAGGAGATCGATGAAATGAAACTCTACATTATTTTCCAACTAAATAATCATAGAAGGTTTTAATGAAATACCTTCAGGCAAAAGTTGCTTCTTGGCAAGAATCTCAAGTCTCTTCTCGCTCATGTGACCAAGTCTTTTATGTCATAGCTCTGAGAAGGATTCATGCTCAACTATATTCACTTCTCCCTTTACTAACTTTGCATAAGTTTTGTAAAGTATGTTTGTCTTCTGTCCTTTAGCTAGAATGAGAGATCCTTTTGTCAATTTTCATCTACTACCACCAAAGTGATTATGATACCCATCATTGTCTAACTGTCCTGCAGAGATCAAATTAAAACATAATTCTAGAACATGCTTGACATTTTTCAATAGCAGTTTACATCCCATATCAGTTTCTAGCCAAACATCACCAATGCCATGAATTTTGCATTTGTCGACATTTCTCATCTTTATATAGCCAAGATTACCATTAGTGTAAGATGAGAAGAATTCTCTATATGGAGTTACATGTGAAGAAGCTATAGAATCAATTACCCATTTAGATATATCATTGGCTAGATAACTAATATCACAAGCAATAACCACATCATCTTCAAAGACGACTGTTGCTTTCTCTTTCTCTTCATTTTTTTTCTTGTCATCTTTATCTCTTTTCAGTTTTCTGCATTCTCTGATCATATGTTCCAGCTTTTCACAGTACCTGCACTTTATTCCACTTTTTGACTTTGATCTCCCTTTTGACTTGTCACGATTCTCTCTATACTTATCATTGTCATTGTTATTGTAGCAAACATACCTATTATAACTTCTCCCCTACCTCTCTGTGATAAGCATCTCTAAATGGGAGGATGTGTCTTGCTTCCTCCTTCATGCTTCTTTATAAAATATGTCGTCTTTTACTATATTTATAGTCATGACACCATTAGAAGCAGAATTACTAAAAGATACTACCAAAGTTTCCCAACTATCTAGCAAAGAACTCAATAAAAATAGTGTCTACACTTCATTATCAAAAGTAACTTTCACACTGGATAACTCATTAAATGCTTTCTGAAAGTTATTGAGATGTTCCACAATATTTTTCCCATCTTTGTATTTCATATTCACAAGCTTTTTAATTAGAAAGACTTTATTCTATGTTGACTTTTATTCATAAAGGCCTTCTAATTTGTTCTAAAGCTTGTGTGCATCAACTTCCTTTGCAATATGATGAAAAACACTTTGATCAACCCATTGTCTAATATGCCCAATGGCTTTTCTATTTAGCAAATTTCAGGCATCATCAATTTTATTTACTGATTTTACTCCTTTAAATTTAATGGGTTGATAAAGCTCTTTGCAATATAAAATATCTTCCATCCTTATTTTCCATATCAAATAATTTGCTGCTGTGAATTTAAGCATTAATGAAGTTTCTTCTATTTAATCTACACAAGAAATTACTGAATAGTGAACCAAAGCTCTAATACCACTTGTTAGGATAAATAAATCCCTCTTTATTTAAATTAAATGGGCAATTATAAATCCAATCAACCAAATAATTAAACCCATAAACACATAAGAATTTTTATGTGAAAAACCCCTCAATGTGAAGGAAAAGACCATGGGACCTAGTCCAGTCAAAAACTTTTACTATAAAATAATGGGCTCACAAGTTATGTTTTTCTCTAGTAAATACTAAAGGATTCCAACATTACCACAAGGATAGATCTCAACAAATCAATAAGAAATAACAAGGATAGATATCACCAAGTAGAACTCAAAACTAGATTAAAGAAGGTTGAAAACATCTTTCTTAAATTACTTACTTAATAGCTTGAAGGATGTAGCAATCATGAAGCTCTTTCTACAATTTCAAAGCTTGGAGAAGAAAAGGTTGGAAACCGTATAGAAACCCTAAGTTGCGGCACTCCAAAAAAAGACTTGGAAGAGACTGCCACACTAATATTATTAAATGCCCTACTTCCCAAAAAATCTTGAGTGTGGATAGTGCATGTGGGCCCCTCCAGGTAGGAGGAAAACCGCCCAACACATTGTAGCCAACTTAAAGCCAGAAATAGTATCCTCTTTTTGTGATTCATGCATGCAACGTGTATGCCATGAGAATGCTCCAATCGAAATTGCCGACTTCAGTCAATGTACATGTTCCTAATAAGAATGTCTAATAAGCTTTATTAGACATATGACGATTTCTTGCAAGCATTCACATTCATTCTGAGATAAAGCGGACCCACATGCAATTTCCGCGTTACTACAATCAAATGTCAGTAGGACTAGGAACGTTGAACTCTGTCTCCATTGAGAAAATCTCAAGGCATAGTTCTCATCTCCCTGTGTATAAATGTACAGGGATGCTGTTTCTCAAGTACCCAGCAACATTTTCGTGCAGATATACGTGAAAATGTCTTCCCCTCTATTCGCAGCAGCGACATTGATCATGTCCCTCTTGCTCAAGGCATCCAACGGCCAGCTAAGTGCCACATTTTACTCGAGTTCGTGCCCGAATGTATCCAACATTGTGCGTGGTGTTATTCAAAATGTATTGCAGTCGGATAAGCGGATCGGGGCCAGCCTAGTTCGACTTCATTTCCATGATTGCTTCGTCCAAGTAATCTTTTAATCCTCTCAAAACCATCTTTTTGTTAAATTAATTGCTGATTTACTTGGGTTGATACATGTTAGTCTGCAACTCATAAATGCTTATTTACTTTGGTTGTTAAATTAGATTGCTGATTTACTTCGGTGCACACACAAATGTTACAATATAGCATGTTGATGCAACACAGATTTAAAAAAAAAAAAAAAGGTTAACAGAAATTTCTAGACCTTAAACAGAAAACTAAAAACTTTTAGTATTAAATAGTATTAAAGCTTGACAATTGATCTTAAAGTCACGATGTTATTCTTATCAAGGGCAACCTATAGGCGAGAATAAAATTACCTTGACGAGTGTTGTTGCTAAGATGTCATCCCTTGAAGTAGGATGCATTCACATGATTTCGGTCTTGCCATAGTGTCACTAATGATTGGATTATCATATACTTTATGCATATTCGGCCCTGAAGAGATTGGCTTATGTATTTTCGGCCCAAAATTAGAGCGGACGACGGATACTTCCAGTTAATTTATCTAAAGACCTTAACTACCTGGGAAGGAAAGAGCTATCATTGTGGTGCTGTGTTTTTTAGGGCTGCGACGCATCGATTTTGTTGGACAGCAGCGACAAAGATAACATACAGAGTGAGAAGTTTGCTCGTCCTAACAATGGCTCCGCCAGAGGATATGAGGTAGTCGACAATATTAAAGCAGCGGTTGAAAAAGCTTGCCCCGACATTGTTTCCTGCGCAGATATTCTTGCAATTGCAGCTAAAGAATCAGTCAGTCTGGTATGTATTTCTAATCAGGGAACCTTACTTCATCATGGTGACATCAGTTAATTTTAAATAGCTAAATAGCCAGCTGCCAAACTCCCGGCATGGCTATTATCATTAGCTATAATTGTTCGTGTATTATGCTATGACTCAAAATCTTGTAATTGTTATCATGGTTTGGAAATCCTATGAAATGGGTTTTGATCTAGACTGTCATATGATCATGATCAAATGATAATCTTAGCACTTAGCATGTGTCTTTTTGTAGCTAGTTCCCATCAACGAACAATGATTCAATGAACCTTTGATACAGGCTGGAGGACCCTCATGGGATGTTCTTTTGGGAAGAAGGGATGGCAGAACGGCAAACCAATCTGGAGCCAACGTTAGCCTTCCAGCACCGAGAGAAGGCCGAAACAACATCACAAGAAAGTTCTCTGATTTGGGCCTCGACACCACTGATCTCGTTGCATTGTCTGGTAAGCAATTAATTGAAGGGCCTGTTCGGATAGAGGTAAGACAGGCGGAAACTAATAGTTAAAACCAGGCAAATGTGATATTATTTCGAAGGACGTCATCCCGGTAAAAATGAGGTAATCAAATAAACATAAAATCCATTATTCATTACAGGGCGTGATAGATTTTCAAGTGAAAAAAGATAAAATTGCTGTAAAAAGGAACAGAATGATGTTAGTCATAAAATAAATAAAGATAAATTATTAGGCTTTTTTTTAATGGTAATAATCTAAAAAGAGTGGAGTATTTGTAGATAATTAAAGGTAGTTAAATGTCCAGGAAGGAAAAGAGCCTTTTACCGCTTGTTGTGGGGTGGGGAAAATCGAGGATTGAGTTTTCTCCCAATCAAACAGCACCTAAGCTAGCAAATTTCTTTACCATGATCCAGTGATCTAACACAAACGGGTGGTCTACTTGGTTGTAGGTGCTCACACTTTCGGTAAGGCCCAATGTCGAACCTTCGACGATCGCCTTTTCAACTTCAGTCGCACAGGGAAGCCAGACCCAACACTAGACACTTCTTACGCTGAGGAGCTTCTGCTTTCATGCGGCCAGCAGGAGACTTCGAATGAGACTGCATTGGCGGATCTTGATCCCACCCCTCCATCCAGTGGTTTTGATAATGGCTACTTCGTTAACCTTCAGAACAACCGTGGCCTTCTGCAGTCAGATCAAGAGCTGTTTTCTGATGGGGCGTCCACGCTCGAGATTGTCAACCGTTTCATCAATAACCAAAGTGCATTCTTTGATGCCTTTGTTGCGTCGATGATAAAAATGGGTAACATCAGCGCACTCACTGGGACTGAAGGAGAGATCCGGGCTAATTGTAGGATGGTTAATGGAAGTTAGTAATTTAAAATGGATCAGTGATGAAAGGTGTTTTAAGGGTGGGTGGGGTTGAAGGTGGTATAAGTAGATAAATCCACATGTTTCTGTTTCATCGTTTGAATGATAAGCAAAGCCGGAATGGTGTGATTTTGCACCATATATATATGTAGCTTTTTAACTTATGAAATATGCAAAGTTTGGCCAATTGTGTTGTGGCAATGGTTCTGCTTGTATCTCAAACCCTTTCTCCCATGAACAGGAGAGTTCAGCTAATTACGATATTCTGTCTATCCATTAGATGCACCATCTCAACCTAGGATGTGATCTTAAAAACCAGGTAAACCATCTTGGGTACTCGATTACTAGCCCTTCTAAAAAATTCAAAAATTGAACCAAAAACAATTGTGATAGACTCACTTTCAACTTGTTATATATATAGTATGCTTAAATCGGGCTATTTTGGTAAATAATGAAATGGGCAGGTATCACCAAAACCAATCGAGTTGGACCACTTAACCATCCGGGAATAATTGATGGATTTGGAAAATGTCATATAACCACTATTTGGACGGCATGGATTGCCCCATGTGCCTTCCAGGAAGAATTGTAACAAAAGCACACTTTATTAATAATTTTTGTCTCTTCTTTCAGATTGGCAGTCTAAGATCACATCGGTATGGACTGAAAATCCGAGTGCACAATTAAAATTCATCTTGTATGGTTGATTAAGGATCCTTAGTGAAGTGTGTGGCAAAAACGTTTCTGCTTTCATTTCATTTGGTTAATTTAGGCATGATAGTACGATGTTATTCTACAGATTTTTACAAATATTTTTGACATTTTGACCATTCGAATTATATATTATTATGAAAACAACCTCTTTATACAATTTTATCTCAATCCGACCATCCATCAGGATGATTTGATCTTGCTAAGTACAGAAGAAAATACATAGGTGATGGCGCTCATGTAAACTATTGGAAAAGTAAGTATATTTTAGACACTTCAAAATATGAATCTGACCTGTTCATTAGATTTATTGAGTTGAAAAATATTAGGAATATAGATTATTTTTTACTTTTTAAAAAATTTAAACCTTTTTTTCTAATAAAATTAATTTCTAACCACTAATCATTGAACCCAAACAATTTCAGATTATAACTTCATATTAGATATTATTAAAAAAATTAAACTGTCCATTATAAACTTCATTATATAATAAACATGATCTTAAAATCTCCTATTGCTTCCACCGTTGGATTGACGGATCTGGCCCCTCAAAAATTCACATGCATGGGAAAAAAATTGATTTGGTTGCTGGACCGGGCTAACGGCTGCTCTCTGAGCTCGGCCCAACTAAGAGCCCGTTTCCCGGCCCAGGTGAAGATGGTCATGCTCTGATCCGCTAGATCTTGGGCATGGCCGACTATGGTTACGGCGCACGCAGTAGGCATCAACCATGCGGCCAAGCTCACAAGTTTTCCCATGAGGCAAGACCATTACATCTGTGCAGAGTGCTTCACTCTACCCTACCCTGGGTAGACCTGAAGCCCATTTCAAGTAAAAATAAAGAATGCTCATAGGCAATTTCAAACTGTCAGGTTGACAAATTGACATTAGCCTAAGTTTCACACATTCAATCTCCACTGTGTACCTTACATAATCGGCCACCCAAAAAATGCGGGCCATCACTTTCTCAGGTCTGAAGGCTGAATTTCAATCCCTTGGGTAGGATTAAAGATCTCCAAATTTTCCTTTTTCAGCTATATATAATTTTAATTTCAGGATATTTGGTACATGGTCTGATTTTTAATTAGAAGGGCGAATTAATCTCGGTAACTATACATATTTTCTTTCATGTGCAAAATCTTTACTAATTATTTAGTGATCAAATCAATGAGGGTTTACTTTATATATATACATTTTTTGACATTCAAAATTCAAGATCTTATTTTCTTAACGCAATGCCTTTACCTGGGCTTCAATCAAAAGTTGCAATTTACTCTCTCAGAAATTCAACTTTTTATATTTTAAATACTTTTGCCGTTAAATTAGCCAAAAAATTACGTGGGCGTGTGGTTACCCACGATTACAAAACCATGTTAGTGCAAAAACTGCCCCAAGTTGACGTGGGTTATACTAACAAAACTAATCATTGAAATTGTTTGATAAAGTGAGATATATTATGTTATACGTACCATCTAAATAATTAAACATTTATTTTTTAAATAGATAAGTGAAAAATAAAATTTCCAAACATATAAAAATCATACGATTTACTTTTTGGTAAATGTTTTATTTTTATACTTTTTATTTATTTTATCCCACCTCAGCATCTGATTTGAATCAATTTTAATAATAAAAAATTAAATCATACTTAAATATTTCGTGCGGTTGGATGAACCCTAAAAATATCTAAGCGGTGGTTCTATGATTGTAGGGAAAGTTGGCCCACGTTGTGCCAATATTTTCTAACTGATATATTCAATTATTCATGAAAGAGAATGTTTTTACCGTTTAAATTATTTAGAAAATTTTAAATATGTTATATCATACATATTACATCAATAGTTAAATATATCTATTTTTAAGTAAATAAATAAAAATAAATTATACAATATTTTTTATAGTAAATATTCAACTTCTATAATTTTTATTTATCATGAACCACTGAAAATAAATTAAGGTAATAAAACATTAAATTGTATTTTAAATGTTACATGCGATTGCATGAAAAGCCAATAAAAAAACTTCGTTTGCGCCTAGAACTCGTATAAAAGCACGCCTCTCAAAAGTCAAGCAGGACCCTCATCAGAGGCATTTACAAAACAAGGGTATAAGTCGGGGTGGGTTCAACCCAAAATTGATTATCTGAATCCCTATTTTAGGTAAGGTTGGGAAGCCATTAGTTAATTGAACACAAACTTGCACCTGAACCTGCATCTACTTAGGGTTAGGAGTGGGAAGGGAGTCGAGCAACACGCTCCAGCCTAAACCCACGTCTTGTCATTAAAAATAAAATAAAAATAAAAATATGCCCCCGTAATAATGACATAGCCGCTTGGGGTTGATTCTTCCATCTAACTCCAGCCCACATGAAAAGACATTCATTAACATTTTAGAAAGGCCACAAATCAGGTACTTCCAATCGTCCATTCAAAACTATCCATCAAATGTAGAACTGATCTAAAACAATCTGAAGTTAAATTTGAGACAAGGTTTTCTTTTTTTTATTTTTCTTTTTTGTTTTAAACCCTTTTACATTTAAAATATATTTGATATTAGGAAAAGATGAGAAAAAAATAAATTTTGGAAAGATGAATGATTCCATGGTCAAGGATAATGATTTAAAATAAAATCAATAAAAAGAAAATAAATAAACATTCTAGAAGAAAATATAAGTGGTAATAATTGAAAACAAAGATAATCACTGAGAAAGATAAAATTATTGGGATATTTAAATGATAAATTCATTATAAGAAGGTAAAAATAAAGAAAAATATTTTTTTAAGAAGATGAAAATGAAAATGCAAATAATATCCTAGATTATTATATCAATCATGAAATGAATAAAAACAAGATAGATAAAGAATACTAATAAAAATATATACAATAGTAAAACAAGAAAAGACTATTAAAGTTATTTGGAATAGATAAATATAATATCAATTTATTATTTACACTTGTAATGCATTTACATTACCAATTGTGGGTAAGTAGGTGGATGTATAAATCTTGTATAGTAAATAGATAAAATTGAAGATGATACAATTATTATAACAATCTTAATGTTATCAAATATATAAAAAAATACAAAATAACAGATATTCGAACTGCAAATCGTGTAGATACTTTTGTGTAAATAGAACTCTTTATTTGCAGTTTTTTTCTTTTGAAATTTCTCTGTTATTAATTTTGAGACTTCATCAACTACTTTAACCTATTCATAGTTTAAAAAAAAAAACCGAAAGAGAAAGCGGTATTGAATACACTCAAATTCAACTTTAACCTGAAGTTAACCCGCATATATAGGGTTAAGGTTAGGGTTGAGAAAATGTTATAAAAATGCGGGTTAAGATTACAATTGAAAAAATATTATAGAAATTAGGATTAGGGTTGGGCAAGCTCAAACCCTCCCGATTTATACTAAATCCGCCTAACTTATACCCCTACTAATTTCCTTTGCAAGGAGTCGGGCACAATCCGGTGATGATGTCAATGATGAGAAAAAAGACATCAGCTGTTTCGAGTGCAATATATGCCTCGACATGGCTTGCATTCCCGTCATCACGGCCATCTCTACTGCTGGGCTTGCCTCTGTCGTTGGCTGCGCGTCCACCACCAGTCCAAGACGTCGTGCCCCGTCTGCAGAGGCGGGCTTGCGGCTACGGTAGGGGAGAAGTTGAAGGGCCTGAATTGGGGTGCCGCCGAGGCCGAAAGCCTACAGCATCAAACGCCCAGATCATTGTGCCCTAGCTTCCGTTCAGCACACCATCGCTGTTTCTATTAGGCTGGAGCCTGCAGCAGCACTTGCTGTGAGATCAGAGATTAGCGGGGCAGGAGATAATGCCACAACCGTGTCAGATGCTGCTGCTAATGTGGGATCGACGACGACGATTAGTTGAGGAGGATAGCGATAGAGAGATAGGCCTAGGACATTTCGACTCACTCGAGGGAATGAAAGCACTTTGGGCCTGTTTGCCCTGACCATGAAATTTAAGCTCGTTTAATAAGCTCATTTATATATAAAGCTTTTTCTAAAAGTTCTAAATAAAATCTTTAAATGTAAAAGCCAAAAATAGACTTTTGCAGTTTTCAAAAAAAACGTATAGATGTTCCAGCCAAACAAATACGTATAAAATATAGCATCAAAAAGTGCTTTGGAGCTCTTGAAATGCACTGCCAAATAAGCACTTTGTCTACACCACCATGAAGAAGGAGAGGGAGTCTACCAACATTGCATCTTGAGAGTTAATCAGGTAAATATACAATGGCTACTTGTGCATTCAAATTTAGGGTATGATGTGATCCGAGTTTAAAAGTCTTGGTTGCTCTTCTCTAATGTGGTATTTATACAATTTATTTATATTTTTAATTATTCATTATTCATATTTTTCTTAATTTTTATCCATATTTTTAATAAATATTATGGCTCTTAAGAAGATCTTACCTAGAATCCTATAAGACTAGAACAAAGGTAAGAAAACATCGGGAGTGTTCCCGGTGGGAGTGTTCCCGGTGTGAACACTCTAACGGTTAAGTTAGTAAACTAGACTCTTTTGGAGAGAATGATATAGTAACAAGAGCTTGTGTCCTTGGGGGTACATATCTAAGTGTATTCATAATTAATCATGGGTACGTAACTAAGGTATATATGTAACCTGTACATAAAAGGTAATGATAAGTCATTCCTAGGAAAGGACTCTAAAGAGATGTGTGATTGTAGGACTTATAAGCGGCAAAATATGCCTCACGCTTGTAATGAGATCCTATGTAGCTTTGTGCAACCTAGATAATTAAAAATCTGTGTTAAAACTCCCTAACAATTATTATTTCTCACCTTTCTAATCAAAACATATGCTCAGTTTATCTCATATCATTTTATAAACTCAGAACATGAATGCAATCCTCACAAGTGGTATTACAATTTTATGAGTTGATAATGTGACGAATTTCAAGTGTACTTGTACATTCCATGGCCACGAATCATGTGCCAGCCTGGAAACCTAGCTGGGGTATGGGTTGGAAATTCCACCCAAGCACTAGAACTTTACTGAAATTCAAGTCTATTTGGTAGCCAGGCGATTAGTAAGATTGTTAGGATTATTAAATAAAAATGACTGATTTAGAATTACAAATTAAAAGAGCGATTTAACAAGATAACAGGTATTATTTTGTTTGTCATTTTGGCATTGAATTTGCTTACAATCGTGGGATTAGAAATCACTCTTGGTCACGCTGGTGCAGCTGATTAAAATGCTTCGGTTCTTTAATTCCATGTCCAATCCTTCACAGAACTAACTAGTCTTTGAGGATTGGAAGAGATCCAATCCATTCATCACCTACAAAAACAATTGAAATCAATTTGATTAGAATTTCATGTCTTGACATTCGAAAAAGAATAAAATTATCTTAAAGATGAGGGAATAAGAAAAGATGTAGGAAAAAAAAATCTTTACCAAAGATCAATTTATTTAAGCATTAAAATATAATAAAATTTTATAAAATCATTCATCTAGATTGAAATAAGATTTTGAAGGGCATGTATCTTAAATTACACATTTTTTTATGTCTCTATCTATTAAATATTTTTAACCATTACATATTCACTTAAAATAATTTTACTTTTTTAGCACATCTAAGTCTCCAATTAAGATAAATTTTTATATTCTAATTAAATATATTAACTAATCTTACAATTGACTTGAATTTAATAAAATATCATTTTGAGCCCAAAATAAAAGGATATATGAAGTCACTCTATACCCCTAGCAACAAAGTTGTTTTAACAAGTGAAGTGAGGCTAACCGTTTGATAAACTGTTTTTATGTCTAGTTCAGGTTTGTCCGGTTCAACCTTTGGTTTAAATCGTGAACCGCAATGTCAGCATGACATAATTATGATGTAATAATTATTTTAAAAATTTTAATTATTAAAAAATAAAATTATATATACATAATATTGATTGTAGGCAAAGAGCCATTGGGTAACTTGTTGGCATTTTTATATACCTTATATGTTATAAGATTAAATAGTATAATTATGCAAAGCATGAAACTGATGAAAATTAACGATATGATAGTTTATCAATGATTAATTTATGATAATGATAGTCATTATCAATGATAATTTATCAATTAGAGCTTTTGTATTTTTGTATTTTTTATTTAATTTAATTTTTTAAGAAATGCCTCGGACCGAACCATGGTTGGACCAGTTTTTATGGTCCAATTACCTAGTTCAAGCGTGGCCAAAACGGTTTTCAACAAAATATAAGAATAGAGTGTGAACCGGACCTACCCACTTTAATGTTCAGGGTCCCGTTCGTTTTTCAAAACAATAACCAAAAATCAAACAGTTGATTATTTCGAGGTGCCACTGCGATGTTCGAAGGAAGATGATGAACATTGGTGGAAAATGAGGCCCATCAATATTAAATCATGCAAGAATATGTTAATTCTATCTAGGTCTATAATGGGAATTAATTGGAATGTCCTCTGTAAGACTTGTTTATCTTTATGTGGAATCAAAGGGTCAATGTCTCCCTTCAACAGTTGGTCCACCTGAATTTCCTATTTACCAGACATTGCACCCAATGGACAAAGCTTAATACCAAAAGCAAATTTCATGTACACATTACATCAGGCTTGCCTTAGAGCTGTGGTAATCATGTGGTCTTGCTAGAGACAAAAACAATCATAGATAATTATGAGGATTAAGAGAATTCCTACTATTTTTTCCTTTCTCTTAATTGGAAAAATAATTCAAAAATAAAACAGTAAGAGTAAACTATTAAAAATAAAAAGATATAATTTTTGAATTAAAAAATTAATGATTAAAAATATAGATAATAAAAAATAAAAAAATAATATAGTGGAAGTATGTTATATTAAGTAAATATTACATTAATTAAAATATAGTAAAAAATAAAAAAAATATTTTTCTTCTTTTTCTTATTAAAAAAAATATACTTAGAAAAAGAAAAAGGACCACCGGTGCATAGGATCGCTGCAAGTCCAAATCTGCTCAGGAGAGAAAGTGACAAAAACAGCTGTGGTGCAACTGCGTGCAGGAGACCGGCCATTACTAATCACGTGCGGCATGGTGTTTGTCCGGTTGTCCGTTGAAAGCGTCGCACGCCTCCGCCCCCAGCCGATGGGCGATGATTGTAACGCAACAGCTGTCAATCGTTCATTCCTCCACGTCATCACATGTCCGGCACTCCCAGCAGTGATGTCACGTGACTGTCCGCTCTGGGCCGCTGGGTTTTCGCTCTCGTGCTTCGTTGCTTCGGACTTCGGTAAAACGAACTCGTGGTTTGACTTGCTCGCTGCTCTGGCGGGGTTCGATTGATGATGCGCATGGACAGTCTGAAGAATGCATGATATATCAGATCAGTCACAAATTGATCTTGCCTAGTGCTACTTTGAGACAAAGAAAAGGGAAGAGGCAGTAGCGAAGTTGGATACGTATAACTAACAACAACGGTTTTTACATGTGCAGTTTTTCAGCTATTACAACATTAAAAAAACCATAGAAGGTATTATAAAGACAATTTAAGAATTATAATAAATAGAAAATAGAAAAAATAAATATATAAAATTTAATAATAAAAGTAAAAATAAGATAAAGATGTCAGGAAAATATAATAAAATTGTCTTTTCAATTTTTTTTTAAATTTACAAAGTAAACACTCCGATAATTTTTAGTTTTTTCCTTTTCATCATTCAACGAATGATAATTTTCTCTTAGCTAGTTTAATTATAACATCTATAATCCCGTAGATTGATCTCAACATTATTATTTGAATATGATTATTCTATAAATGAACCATCAAATAGTCTGCTAATGTTTTCTACTTCATTGACATGGTTCATGAATCTAACAGGTGGCCAGTAACTACATATGAGTTCACGAAAAGAATCTCCTTTTCTCTCATCTAGCATCATTGTCAATCTGTTCGAGACAAAACTTTGGTAGAAGAGTCAAAGGAAGGCATAAAAAAACCAAAGGAATAAAAATTATAAAATTGTTTGACTAGGTGAAAATTTCCTTTCGATTGGACAGTAGGGCCCAAATTCAAATCTTATCTTAAATCTTGAGATCCTAAGAGAACGAGGAATCCAATATTTTGACACAAGCCATCTTAAACATTCGGTGCCTTCCATCTTTACAAGTTATCATAACACCTACTAGTTATTGGGCAATTTCTCCAGTCAAATTGATTGGGTTCACAAGTTTTTATTCATGGAGATGTTTTTATCAAATTCAAGCTGAACATGTTACTACTTATTTAATCAAAATATCAAAAATCATCTCTACCAAAACTAGTCTAGGCCAAAATATTTAAGAAAATGATATTTTTTAGATAATCTTATAATTTTATATTGTCTGTAGCTCATTATTATTTTCAATTAAAAGGATTTTTGATATAATAAAAATATATATAGCGGCAGATGTGATGAATAATGTGGGTCTTATTAAACACAAACATTAAAGGTTTCACCTAGATTGCATCGAAAAAAAAATTTCCTTAATTATTTAGTTATTTTGATGTAACAAATCGCCCTCCTCCAAATTAATCTCATGTCTAGAAATTGTATTGGAACATCCATTAATTGTCCAGGAACTTTTCTATTTGATGTAAAGGAAATTCCATTCTATTTCATGAAAAATTTCATTTCTCAAAGATGGATTTGACATATACTTTTCATCATAATTATACTTCTTTATTATGTCTGGTTTTAATTATTACCTTTTATCTATTTAAACCTTATTTATTTTATCTACCTTTTTTTGTCTCATTCAATTGATTTCCAAACAAATCCACTCCACATAACAGCCCACATGGAAAATCTGAGCCAATGAATACATTGTAGTAACTAAACACTCATCCGTTTTGAGCAAAAGCTGTCCTGTCAATGAAGACTGAATTTGCAACCACAAGGTGGGGAATGATAAGCTCCAATCTCATGCACGTGTGCTTGCATGCCCACCGTATATCCAAAACCCTTTCCTCTCAACTGCTGAGGAAGATTTCGTAGGCAATCCAGTCAAAAACAAACAAACAACTTGTAGGGCCCAACCCACCTCCCCACATTCATGCCTTCCTCATGTCTCCCCATCAAGCCTATCATTAAAGTCTCCGTGACTTCAGTAATGGCAATGATCCCAAAGGCATGAAATTTGTGACCCCTCCCCAACCTGCAATTTCAGGTGGCCCTTGGCCTCCTGACCTGCTGCAGCCGGTGAAGATTGGACCACTGAATAGATCACACATCCATGCACGCGATCATTGGGTCAAGCTCGTTGAGAAGCCTGACTGCCTTTTGACCCCTAAAAAGAGTAGAAATGAGGTAGAATCCTAAGTGCTTTTTGCCATGCACGAGGTCTACATGCACAATCTTACATAGGACTTTACTTTGGGGCCAAGATCCTTTCCATGATTGGTCTTCGGGCCTGATATGATCTACTCAGACCCCAGAAAGAGAATCAGATTCTATACTATAGCTAAGCACCCAACTTTGATTTCTATCAGATTTATGAAATTGGATCCATTGAGGATACATTATTGCCTCCTATTATAACCACATAACTCTCTGATGAGGTTGCGTACTGTTAATTGGGTAGAAGAAGTCATACATTGCTTAAAGGGTATAAAAAAAATTCTTCCCAAATGACATTAATTCTATTGTTGCCTTCCTACCCCTTCCAATTCCAGATGGATTCACTTTAATACCATTTGACATAAAAAGCTTAAGCTTAGGTTACCTGGGTTATATCTTCCTAAAGCAGCAAGCTATGTGTTTTGGGGTGAAATTAGCCCATTCGGCACATACTAAGTTACTTTATCAACCTTTTTTTTTAAAACTATTCCGAGGTAGGTTAAAGGTGGGATTTAGAACTCATGGGTAAATGAAGCAGAAAAATGGTCAATTGGCGGCCATCTAAAAGGTTCACTTGTTTGAAAAAGGAATCCCGTTGGATAGAGTTTTAGACTTTGATAAAACAATAATCATGATGTGTACTTGCATTTGATTAAAGTATATATGAGGCTATTTTGTCCATCCCATGAAAAGCATGACAACTATGATTAGCAATGATTTCCTATGTTCTTTACCTGTATAATCAACGAACTCGGTGTTTACATGTCTAAGCATTTCTTCGTGTGAAACTGCTAAGAAGAAATTGAAAATGTAGGGCCAGCCCAACTTACATGGAAAAGGCCTTACAAGACGAAGAAGTAATTTAAAAAATGTAGATGGCGAAATGACTAGCCTGCAAAAAGACGGATTAATGGTCAAGTGGCGAATTGCAGGTCAAATCCGTGTCTTTGCCATTTTGTCTTCACGGAATAACCTCTTCTTGGACTGTCTAGCTTTTGACTAATGAACATCCGTGTTAGAGAAAATTCCAGTGGACACAACCTTCAATTGCTCCAGCATTTTAAGACGAAATTTCCTTTCACTTCAAGGGCTCAAATCCTTCGACGTAAATCTTATTGGGTAGACCTTTGCTACGGCACAACTTATACTGCGTGTACAATGCATGCATTTCCAATTAGAACTAATTCTTTTTTACCATGTTTAGTAGATACATAGATGCAATCTGCCATGAAATTATTTTCCATGTTACATATAAGTGACAGCAGGAAAGATTATTATATGTTTTATTAATTTTTCTTCATAATAAAAGTCATTCAAACTAGACATTCAAGGGGGTCAAATCAAAGAAAACCATTGGAGGATGTCTTCACATTGAAATTACTATGTGGTTATAAACTATCTATGTCTTACTATATATCAATTAATTGTTATATGTATATATATATATATATATTTGATTGAATAAATATGGCCTACTTTAATGTCTGATTTGAATATTTTTTATATTTAAAATATTAAGTGAGATAAAATGATGATGGTCGAGCTAGTCTCAAACGCTTTCAGTAAAGAAATAATTAATATCCCTATCATGTGGCACAAAGTTGCCAGAACATTAAAGCCCTTGACTAGAGACATGCCAATGGTGACTGTCACATTCACTGTACCGTGTATGTCCGGCCATGGATGAAAATGGTCCAAAATTTACATGAGCAGATAATCACATTCATTAGACATTCACGAGACATGCAACGCGCATGGGCGCCATTGTGCACCTATTTGCAACCGTTGTTCTTGTATGATGGGCTTCAAGTTACAACCCATTAGTTGGCCACATCATGACTCGCATGTGCCATCTAATCCGTTCATTATGTCCAACCCCCTTAAGTCCAATTGGGTCTACTCTAGGATTTCAATTGACAACAGAAAATTCCCAATTGGGTGCACTTTACCATGTGATTTTTGGACATTTTGCCCCATTTTTTCATTGTGGGGGCGACCTTAGTTTATGATAGATCTAGTAAGCATTTGGGTGCTTAGAGAAGCATGGATGGCACATGGTCAACGGATTAAATGTCATGAAAAGTACACCATGCATGGTGGGGCTTCAACCCTGTTGTATTCTAGACTAAATTCATGGTATAGATTATATTGTTTTTAATCGTACAATATTTGAACAAATAAAGCATAGTAAATCTTATAATTAGTATATAAAATTTTCATCTCAATTTTATCAGTACGTATTAATGATTGCATAAAATTTCCAAATTATAACACCAGACTTAGCTCAAATTTCATGTGCAATGTTTTTATCATTCTCTCTGCTTTCCTAAATTATATATTCCCAGGAATCAGAAGTGGTCATTTGGAATTTTATTTAGACCTACAATCTTAAATATGTAACTTTTATTCTTATTGTTATTGAAATTGCACTATATATATAATATTTTAATTC
Source organism: Pouteria campechiana (assembly GCA_036873735.1). Taxonomy (NCBI): domain Eukaryota; kingdom Viridiplantae; phylum Streptophyta; class Magnoliopsida; order Ericales; family Sapotaceae; genus Pouteria; species Pouteria campechiana. The sequence continues at coordinate 22,295 of JAYJMB010049974.1, forward strand.
AATTAATTTAGCACCATGATCGTGTTTGGCAAAGCTTGCCTTATATATGGCGTATTTGAGAAAAATAATAAACAAATTTTATAATTTCGAGAGCTCAGCCTCAATGGCTGCTTTTCTCTGCTCTTCATGCAATCCGTGGTTAGAAAATGGGGTTGGTTTATTTACCAAGCCATGGTAGGTCCATGTGTAATTGACAAAGCAGAATTTTCATTCCATGCACCTGATCATTTGCTATGGACATCTGCTGAGAACTATGTGAAATGATGGCATGCAATGGGGTGAGACGTTGAGTAGAAAAAGGTTCTGCTAAACAATGTCCGCTGGTTTCAACGTTCCTCTGCATTAATTAGGTTTGACTCTCATAGAAACTCTCTATGTAACTTATTTTTGTGATTACACAAAATACAATTTTATCATCAATTTTATTAACACTAATTCAGCTAAGAATCCAAAAATCATTCGAATTAAAGACCAATTAAATGGGCCACAAAATTTTAATTATTTAAGGATAAATATTGATAAATTAAAATTATTTAATTGCTATCAGAATTTTAAAATTTAATATTATTTTTAAAGTTGTTTCTATTATATTGATCAATAATTTTATAAATTTTAATAACGTTATAATTATTGAGCAAACAGATCAAAATTGCTTTCATATTTTCCACATGACTTTATACCTTTTTAAAAAGTATTATCTATAAAAAAACAATTAAACAAATGATATTAAATATATTTCTTGAATTAAATTTCATGTAATTGTCAAGATAGATGAGAAGTTTCACGAAAATTCTCTGGTCAAGTCCTAATTACAATCATCCCCAAAAGTCAGTTTTTTATGCGTGCGTCTGTGTGCACATTCCGAAATGATCAACCTCGAGCGAGATTGAATACGCGTGTGCTTTGGCTTGAATTAAATGATTGAAGATTGACATGAACACGCGTCGTACGTCCTCTGCTCACCAATATCTAGATAAGTATTGGATGGTTACTCCTTATTAATTGCCATTCACCTTGCGTACGTGTCTACAAGCGTTACATGTATCTCTGTTAAGACGGCCCTATTAAGTGACTCCAATTTCCTTCTACATGTGGCTGGCATTACGTGATGATTGCATAAATGTCAATCAAGGCCTATCCTGATCTCATGCAACAGGCATTGATTCCACAAACCTCATTTGACCCGTCTTTGATAGAACTGGTTCAAGATTCCGACTTAACGTTTGTTTGGATGTATCTAAGAAATAGTGTGTTATAAAAGTATGATTGGGGAGATTCTTACTTAAGGTGTGTTTGGATGCATCTGAGAAATAGTGTATTAGAAAAGTATGATTGGGAATGAGATCGGTAAAACATATTTTTTAATAAAAATATAGATAATAATAAAAAATAAAATTATTAAGAATAATAATTATTTCACGCCAGTATAAACCATTGGTTGGAAAATGTTAAATGATTCTTCTCACGTGTGCAGCGTTCCCACGAGTGAGGAGTGCAATTAATTTTCAGTTGGCAGGAGGTGTGGGTAGGGTTAGTAAATTCCTCGTGGTGATGATGTGTCCCATGTTGCTAAGGATGCACTAAATGTCTGGATATTCAAGCGTGAGTCCGGAAGGCTTCGTTTTATACATGCTCTGGCGGAGGGTAAGGGATCATACGATTCATACTCATGCAGTAGACAATTATTGACGCGTCTTGACTGGGAGGTAAATTTTGAAATCCCTTAAGTTTTCACCTACATTATTATGTTTTTATTAAATTCAAGCAAAACATTATAATTAATACTATTTTTAATTAAAATATCAAAATTAATCTCAATCTAAAGCCTATGTAGGCAAAAATTGATTTCGGACAATCTTATACCTTTCCATTTATTTTGACCAACTTAAGTATTCAGTTAAGTATGATCATCAAAATAAGCCTGATTAGAATATCACTATCATGTGGTATGTTTGGATGGATAATGTATTTGAAATATACTCTCGTTAGACATTTTTCTTGCTATGACACATTAATTATTCTCAACGATTGTATTCTTTCTTATGTTTACCTATATTCTTAATAATTATTTTGATATAAAGTAGATAAAATAAAACATATGCATTTTGATATAAATAATAAATAATAGTTCAAAAATAAAGATTATTAAGATAATTACCCGACACATTAGAAGATGGAAAATTTCTCTGCTATGATACTTTCGCAGGAAATAAATCACTATTGTCATTAAGATGATCCAATAATAGAGCAAAGTCTGACAACAGTAGCCATGTATTTTTTATCATGGAAAATGAAAAAATGGGTTCAAAATCCAGCGAACGAAAGTGGGCGAAGGAGCACTTAACTACATCAGTTTTAATTTGGGGCTGTGAGCCATACGCATGCCACTTTTGTGGCCCACATGTTGAAATGGCCATCATTGAAGTACAGATATATGATGATTCCGGGGAGCTTTGACATGATTTCCATCAATGGTGCTCTGCAACATCCTCTATCATTTTGTTTTTCTGTCTCCATTTCATTAGCATTTGGATGATTGCCTTTCCAAACAACACTCAGCGCATCCATCGCCCGCTGCTTTTCCTGAATTTTCTTCTTCTTTCACGTGTGCTTCTCCACCTGTGACTCTCCGTCAAGCTCCTTTCACACGTAGCAAGAAAAAAGTATCCATGCGTACTCCGGCGGATCACCATTTTTCACCTCCACATGCAACCAACCTCCACAAAATATCATGTTTTCCATCCATCTAGAGCATCAAGTATACCAAGGTGAAGATAATAATAACACCCATATTTCCATAAATTCTTTGGATTTTATTGGCAACAAGATATACACGAAAGGACTAATTCCTCTTGATGATCGGTTTTTTTGGCCCATCGATCTGATAATTCACATTTTTCAGTCCTTGCTTTTTATGTATTTTTGGCCATGAGAATGTAGGATTAATATTTTTAAACCAAGTCATGGTTTCACAGTTCAAATTCAGAGGCCTGCGTGTGTAAAGAGATAGCGAATTCTCTCCTTATTAAAGAATTTCTAAACGGGGGAAAGATTGCCGTGTTAACAATGGATAGGGTCTACAAAAGAGGAAGCATCCCATAGGTGGGTTGAATCTTCTGACTGAACACACGTACTTTAACCAATAAAAGAAACTGCACGTGTAACTAATGAAGATCGTTGATTTGCAGCTTTGAGGATCCATTGATTAAATTTGATTTTTGAACAATCATTTTTGGGATAAAAAATTAAGTGATAGAACATATACTGTCTTGGAAAAGGATCAACGGCTATGATCACTTAAATATGGCTCTGGACTTACTGAGGTGGCAGGTGCGTGTGTACAGTACAAAGATAGGGGTACTGAGTAAACTAAACTCCTCTCCATAAAAACCTTTCTCGTTCCTCTTCTCTCTCATTTTCTCATTTCCGAGTCTTTTGCTATGGAGCTTGGTCTGAGCTTGGGAGAAGTTCAAAAGCCCTTCCCTTTCATGGAGAAAACGATCAAACCCAATCAACGGCCAGGATTTTGCATGGCCTTAGGGTTTGGCTCCAGCAGCTCGTTACAAGAAGAGAAAAAGGAAAACACAAATGAGAGAAAACCAACGAAAGACACAGAAATAAAGGCTACTTCAGATCCACAGCTTCAGCTTCACCTCCTCCCTCTCTTACCTTCTTCAAGCCCACGTCCTCTATGGTCTGCGGGACATGGTAAGCTCGTACCCCCTCATCGCCATGGGCCATCGATTTCTCAGCTTCTATGGATTTCACGACCTGGGTTTTGATGGGTGTTCTTATTTTGTTTCTCTTGTATCAAGAAGCTGGGATTTCTGGGCGTGTTCTCGACGTGAATCGCATACCTTCGACAGAAGACATCAATGGCGGTCCGGCGGTTTCCTCGCCAAACAGCGGCGTCTCTTCCTCTTTGCAGATGGAGATGTCGATTTACAGAAGCGGAGTAAAGAGAGATAGAGAAGATGGTGGAATTGAATCCGAGACGGGGAGAGCGTCATCAAGAGCGAGCGATGAAGAAGAGAACGGTATGGCGAGGAAGAAACTCAGGCTATCAAAAGAACAGTCGGCTTTTCTGGAAGAAAGCTTCAAAGAACACAATACCCTCAATCCAGTAAGCGTGGACTCAGAAACCTTTTGTATTCTATGGTATTAGATTTCAGTAAATACCATGAACTTTGCAGTAAAATAAAATGAGCAATCATGAGATATCACGATATTTCCGGCAACCAAACGCACCTCCAAAATAAGAAAACTTGAATTATCTTTTCTTTTCTTTTGGAAGGGTTATAAGATTGTATCTCTATTTCAGAAGCAGAAGCTTGCGCTTGCCAAACAGCTGAATCTTCGGCCTCGGCAAGTTGAAGTATGGTTTCAGAACAGGAGAGCAAGGTATGTTTTTCTTGGGCGGCGTCAATAGTTTGCTGGACCATCATAAGAATGTAGTCCTCAAAATCCATTACCATAAAAGGTGTATCCAAGTAGATTCCCCATATAATTTATGTCATTAATCTTTGACCATACAGCTGATTGCTATAAATTTCAAGTGCTGATCTGGGTTCTCACCATGGCATACAGAAGACATACATATCATGATATATTCAAAACCAACGGCTCAGACCATGGTTTTTGGGTTAGATGTATATATAGTGATTTGCCCGTTCCCTTATGGTCCATTAATAGTCCTGAAGATCTTTATTTGGCCCACCATTTTAATGGCTAAGAAGTCCTGCCCCATATTTAGAGATCGGCAGAAAAGCCAGCATTGCATGTGAACATGTTACTGAAAACACATGCATATCTGGGACTGATTGATGCAATCTGAGCACCAGGCTTTCCATGCATGCTCGAGCACACCAAACCTGACAATCCGCCTGCACAGGACGAAACTGAAGCAGACGGAAGTTGACTGCGAGTATTTAAAGCGCTGCTGCGAGACACTGACGGAGGAGAACAGACGACTACAAAAAGAGCTACAGGAGTTAAGGGCATTGAAAGCCTCTAATCCTTTCTACACGCGGCTCCCAGCCACGACTCTCACCATGTGCCCGTCATGCGAGCGAGTCGTACCTTCATCCAACGGCGCAGATTCATCGATCTCAACCTGTAGCATCCGTGCTCCCCCGAAGCACCGGTCTTTCCCCTTTTAGCAGACTCTCCGGCCTCCTCCCTCTTGAGCCCGCGCGGCGGGGCTGAGGTGGATGTGTAAATAGTCTGATTCTCGGGGGGTGGATGTTATTGAAATTGTGTTTTGTCATGCATGCAGCTGGTGTGGCGGGGAGTTCATGGCCGCGGATCTTCACCGTCCATGCGGGCGGGTAGGAATCTCAAAGTGGATTTTGAAATTTCCGGATTTCAAAATGCGCATGGATGCGTGTGGCAGCTTTCTGTGGTTAGAGTAGGCGCATTGAGTTGGTGATGTGTTTTCGAAGGTTGGAAATGGAGAAATACAGAAAATACAGAATATTTTGTATTTGTTTTTATGTTTGTATTAATCCCAATTATCTAAAGTTTTTTTTTTGTTTTTTTTTTTTTGTACTCACGAGAAAATGGGGAAGGTTCGAATTTCTGGTGTGCCCCATTTTTTTTGTATTTGGCATGGGCGTGGATAACAACGGTCTGGACTCTAGATACACTGTTTCGTGTATTTCTTTTCTCATGATTGGTTTGTCCCAAATGCATGATGCATCATGTGAGCCAGCGCATGAACGTCTCAGATCTTCCATGCAGAAAACGACATGTCCACTTGGAGTGCTGAGAACAAGACCTGCATGATAAGAGAGAGTGACATGCATGGTTTATGCTGAATTTGGGCGGACGAATGTTAGAATGCGCAAATAAAAATGGACTTCTACAAATGCGGGGGTATTTGTATTATTTATTGGACTACTACTGACCTACATAAAGAAATTACTCTGAAGCAGGTGATTAGCTTAACTAAAAATGGTTTAGTTAGTTTCAGATTAGCTTTTAACTTAATTTATTTACACTCAGTAGTTTTTACAAATACATGTAGATAAAATGTAATTAAAACTTGTAGTAATTTCAATCATCATTCAAACTTCATTTCATGTCTTTTCTTCATTGCTTCTATATTTGAATTTATGAATATCTAATTAAAATGCAGGCAACTTTATTTATAGTTATAAGTTAAAAAATTATCAAATAAATGAGAACCTAGCTACATTACTGAGAACTATAGAACAACAGTTTGACACCAATATGAGCCAATTAACAGCTTCAGGATTAGAGTTTTACCACTACAAGGAAAACAGTAAAATGTAGTCACTAATTTCACTGTATTTGATTAAAATTTCGCTACATCTAGTTAGATGTAGCCAAAAAAATTTGCTGCATTTGATCATAATTTCGCTGCAATTGGCTCGTCGCATCTGATCAAATACAGCCACATCAAAGTCGCTGCATCTACCTAAACGCAGCCACTGTGTTGTGGTTGTATCTGCCTAAACGCAGTCACTGTGATGTGGCTGCATCTGACCTCACATAGCCACTTGAAAGTGGTTGTATCTGCTTAAACGTAGTCACTTCTAAGTGGTTGTATTTGCCTATATGCAGCCACTAAAAATTTATTGCATCTATCTAAATGCAGTCACTTCAAAGTAGTTACATCTGCCTAAACGCAGCCACTTTAAAGTGACTGCATTTGCCTAAATGTAGTCACTTCTAAGTGGTTGCATTTGCCTATACGCTGCCACTAAAAATTTGTTACATCTACCTAAATGCAGCCACTTTAAAGTGGTTGCATCTACCTATACACAGTGACTGAAAATTTGTTGCATCTATATAAACACAACCACTTCAGAGTGGCTACAATTGCCTAAACGCAATCACTAAAAATTTTGTCACATCTGCGTATAAGTAGCTATTGGCAATTTCACTGCATCTGTCATAATTATGCAATTATGATACCTATTTCTACTATAATAATTATGCAATTATGATACCTGTTCCTGCTAAAATAATATGCAATTATGATACCTATTCCTGCTATAATAATTATGCAATCAGGACACCTGTTCTCATTGTAATAATTATGCAATTATAAAACCTGTACCTGCTATAATAATTTGATAAACACCAACAAGCAAAATCTAAGATGCACCACATAAAGTGGCTGCCAACTATTTTTTTTAACATCTACCAAAATAAAATACAATGATGAACATTTTAATGAGGGTC
>JAYJMB010049985.1:0-29503 GCA_036873735.1 Pouteria campechiana
AAGTCCTTGACATATCGCCCAAAAAATTAGTTTAAGAAATTAATAAGTGGGCCACGTTACTGGAAAATCTTGAAAAGAAATCAGTAAATTGAGGGTATGTGTGGTGGTAATTAGGAAGAAAGATGAAAAAATAAGAGGAAAGTGTGAAATCTAAAGACAAGGTAGAGAGAAGAAATGGTAGAACAAGATAGAGAATACAAATTAAAAACAAATTACTTAAAGATAAATTAGATAAGTTTTTCGAATAAAAAATGCATCAAGCGAGCAGCGAGTCTAGGTTCAACCCAATCCCATGTTTGAATAGAGTTGGGTTATGTTAAAGTCACTGTCCCAAATTTCAGCTCAATCTTTGGGCTGATTTTTTTGAAATTAATCAATAAATGTTAGTGCATTCATTTATTTCAATATTTGTATAAATATTGAAAGTCTCAAGCACTAAAAGTCAAAAATAATATGTTAGAATATGTTAAAAGTCAAAAAAATCTATTTATAAATTGATGAATGAGGTAAAGCATAATGATAAAATTATTATTTATCACAAATACATTAATCTATATATACATCTACATTTTCATTGACAAAAAAAAATTTAAACTAAAAGTTGATGATGTATTTAGAAAATTGATAAAGATAATTTAAATTTATTATTAAAAGTAACCTTAACTATTATGTTTGTATCAGAGATAAAATTTTAAGCTTAGAATTCAGATTGTGTTTTGAGAAATAAGATGACGGCTGAGTGTCTTTAACCAAGTAAAGCATCATTTGAAATTTTGTGTATTTAGTTTGGCTCGGGTCCTATATTGTGATGTTATCCTCTTTAGTGCTATTTACACAATATGACATAGATTTGTAACACGTCCCAAATTCGCATACTTAAACTGCTAGGAACATTTTCCCCTTTTCAATGTGGATTGATTCATTCTTGTGCCATTGGTTGTGAAGCCTACAAGGTCCATGCAATCCTTTCACTACCTACTCGGTGGCACCCGGCCCTATTTAATTTTTAGATATCACAAAAAGGCAGATAGTGATGGCAACGTAAAGTAAGTAAAAATAAAATAAATAATTTTTTAAAATGAAAGATAGACAATAATAATAATAATAATAATAAGTTATTAATAGATAAATGTCTCATCATCACCATGGTGAAAAAAGAAAAAGTTTCTTTTATCTGTCACCATTTTCCCCTCAAACCAAATCTTCTCTATTGTTTTATATTATTATTAACCCTATTTTTAGGGGTGCTACACATCGAGTTGGAGTTAACCCTAGCCTTAATCCATTTTCAAAAACTTTAACCCTAACATTACTCCAACTTATTTTTAAAAACCTTAACCCTAATCTAACTCTATTTTTAAAATTGGATTGAGTTAGAGGTTGAAAATTTGTTATTTTGAGTTGAAAATGATATATATTTAAAAGTGGTATCAAAAGAACATGTAAAGCTTCATTAGTTAATATAGATAAGTTAAAAGAATAGCCATAAAACTTTATGAAAATTCTAAAAACCTTCACTTTTAACAAACTTAAATGATAATTTCTTAATAATAATTATCAATTTTAAAGTTTTTTAAATGCTTCTTGGTCAAATTTCTAATTACTTAAGAATTTAGACTTATTGTTAGAGTAGGGTTAGGACTTTTTATTTTTTAATATATATATATATGTATATATATATTTAAATGTAAACTTGAGTTAACAAATTGGGTAATCTCTAGCCCTAATCCAACCAAGAATCTAAACAAGGTTAGGTTCAACCTAATTTCCTACACAACTTTGCAAATGAACCAACCCTAATCTAGTTGAAAATGAGTTGGGTTTACTAGGTCATTGGTTGAGCCCAACCCACTTGCACCCCTGCTATGTAGATCAAGCAATTGGGAGATAGTATTAATAATGAAAACAACGGAGTTCTAATTTTCTTCCTCACTGTGGACACCCATGCTAGAAAAAGCCTTTCGAGTGATAAACCATCCTACATTTTATGTTATGATGAGAAATTTTCACTTAATACTTAGTGGAAAAAAAAGAAGAAACAAGCTTAAATAAAAAATTTCACCATGGGTAGTAGGCAACCTATTTACTTATAACATTATCTAACGGACATTAGCATCTTTAAACAAAGGATTGGGTGAGGCAAAGTAGTTGTATTAACAATGCTAACATTATAATGACATATGCGCATTGATGAAAGGCATGACTTGGAGATGGCAGCAACTTAGTTGAACTGGTTCTGTGGAAAATTTCAAGAATCTTTTATTTTGGGTTATAAAGAGATGATTGGATAAAATCCAATCACACTAATATATCTAAAAATGCTTGTTGATTAGAAAATAATGTTAACATCATCTTGTAAGAGTTTTTGTGGACCGAAGAATTAAATTAATTAATTTGAAATCAATTATACATGTTTTCAAAAAATTTTCTCTGAAATAATTTAACTTTTATGGTCCACTAATTAAAGATAATATTTACATTTTTAGCAAAACAAACATTTGGCATAACTCTCGAAGTAATACTTTGTAAAGTTCGTCGAGGACAAGATAAAAAGTCATGCTTTCAATGGCAAGGTCGATCTTCCACATGACTGCACGTGGAAATGTTTCATGGAATCCTACCTGAAAATCTAAGCAGTCCTTGACATATCACCCAAAAACATAGCTGAAGAAATTAATAAGTTGGCCATGTTACTGAAAAATCTTGAAAAGAAATCAGTAAATCGAGGGTATGTGGGGTGGTAATTAGGAAAAAGGAGGAAAAAATAAGAGGAAAATGTGAAATCTAAAGAAAAAGTAGAGAGAAGAAATGCTAGAACAAGATATAGAATACTAGCTAAAAATAAAGTGAATAAAGATAAATTAAATAGGTTTACTGAAAAAAATTAAAGATTAATGATAAAAAATATAGATAATAAAAAAATTATTAGAGAATATAAATGTTCCTTAAATTAAAAGCAATGAAAGGAGGAGAAAAGACTTTCATCACTTTTCTTGATTCTCAATGGAAGACTAATTTTATATTAGTACTAAAAAAATATAATTTAAATATTACGATGTCCTACCAATGAAAGTTGTGAGCCGAAAAACAAGTTTTTAAGTCATGCAAGGGATATTTTTAAATTAAAAATTTTAAAATTATGAAAAGATTATGCTTCACACATTGGGAGATGTGGATTCTCCTTCAGCTACTAGAATACTTCTTAAAATCGATTTTACAGAAGGTTACTATGGAACCATTCTATTTAAGTTCTATTAAGATGATTTGATACAAATTTATCCATCCATATAAATCTTTGATTAAAATGATTCTTGGTATCATTTATTGCCGATCTCAATGAATAGATTTGATTTTATTAAAATCATTCTCCTCTTCTTCTTGCGTTCCACTTATTATACTCAAAAGTTCTAATGAAAATGATAAATAACACTGGGCGTCTCATGTAATGGGAGTGACGTCGATGCTTAACTAATCAATATCCATTCAAATATCACCACGTGGATTTTCTATGGACCGAGTCCCACCAAAACATTCATAAGCTGCTCATAACAGTCTAGATCTCAGTATAGCGCTGGAAGGTTGTCTAAGAAAAAGCTTCCCATGTTTACATTACAAGATCTTATTATGTTCATCTTTTTCTCCTTGGTTTACCTATTTAGTTACTTCAAATCATTTCAATGAAAAATTTATTTTTTCATCTAGTCATGCAATATGGAAAGATAAAATAATTTTATGTAGAATATAAAATCACTTGGATCAAATTATTTTGACATCAAAATATAGTAAAATTTTATAAATTTATTCTTTTGAAACTAAAAAAAAATTAAAAATTGTAGATGTCAAATTATATAGTTGCCTGTTACTTTGGCTATTAAATAATTCTAATGATCACTTATTTACTCTAAATAATTTTAATTTTTTGACACATATATCTTCATTGATGATAACTTTTATACTATAAATAAAGTTATTGACTAATTTTAAGGCTCATGGGCAGCAGAGAAGGTGAGGAGTTGAGCTTTACAAATTTTTTCCCTAAATGAACAATGTGCATAAACAAATCGAGTTAAGCTTAAGAGTAATAGATACTTTTAAGTGGTTCAGTGCACTATAGGTTCCTACTCCACTTCTCTACTCCACTTCTTTGTCTCATGTTCCACTATACAATTCTTCCAATAATACATTGATATGCTAACCTCACCAACTAACTCTTACAATGATAACAATGAAAGTTTACTCGCTTGCAAAACTATCAAAGTCACACTTTTGTAATCCTTCTTGCAAAAACTTATACTTTTCAAAGAAGTGAAAAACTAGATGAAATTTGTACACAAGATTTGCCTCTAGATTAGGCTAATATTTATGAAGTGATTGAAAATTATTGTAAGTTTCATGTACTAAGATAACTAGACATTATGAGATATGTCTAAACTTAGCACATTGAAGATAACATCTCTCATTTACTTGATTTGATGAAATGTGCTTAAGCATAAAAAGTGCAATTTGTGATTTTTGAAATTTTTGAAAAGTTGTATATTTGAATTTGGAGACAAAAGATAACTTGATTTTAGAAATTATTGTAGAAATCATAAAGCAAAAAAAAAAGGCATGAATTTTGTTAATCATCAAAAAGGGGAAGATTGTAAATGCTCCAACTTGCAAATCAACTAAGGAAATCCATATTTTGATGATTAACAAACTCATAGTGGATATAATATGAAAGGTCATAAAACTAATCAAAGTCACAAGTGGTAAAAAGTGAAAGTGAAGGCCACAATTGCATTATAGCCTCTTAACATATTCACCTGCAATCATAGCCGAATAGTAGCCGCCTGTAGCAATCATCTTTGGTGTTCCAATAAGACATGAACTCCCTGGACACCTGCAAAAGATATCGCAACCGCCTACTGATACTGCCTGTGACCCCATATCCGAAGATGAGGCCCTTCCACGCACAACTTGCCAACTTGAAGACTAAATTGCCCGAAAAGCCCATGCCGCCCATGATATTTGTCTAGAAAGTGTAACCGAATACTGCAACTACTTTTGATACCCCCTAGAAAGAGTAGTTAAATATCGTAGCCACCTGCAATTGGCTTGCCAATCTCTAGCAACATGGGTTTGAAAAATTTTAGAAGAATGACCACAACCTATATTGAAGGCACCTGCTAACCACGGTTGATATCATACTCACCTTCCATGCATTTGTGGTTGAAAAATTCAAATGTTCCCTCACATTAAATGAGCGTAAACTACCCTAAACTATTGGATTTTGAAGGGATCTATATAAGGAGTTAATTTGGTACATTCAAGTGACCGTTGCAAGCATTTATTGAGCTTTCATCTTCAATTTGACAAAGCAACTCAAGTCTTCAAGCCTTCAAGCATTCAATCTTCAAAAGCACTACATTAAAGGCTTACACTAATAACTTAGGGAAGATCCTCCTAGATTACAGCAAGCTCTCAATCGGGTGCTTACAAAGAAATACTACAAAAGTGTAATTATATTATTTCTTAATTTTTTTATTTATTTTTTGAGTTGGTGTTAGATATCAAACTTAAGAAGAACAAGGGTGATTGTTAGAGTGTGACTAACAATTAATTTATTAGTTTTTATCATGCCTCTTAGAGCTGGATTCTAGAAGAATATAAAGCACTAAGTGGTTACGCCCCCTAGATCTGGAATCTAGAAGAGTATAGCAGCACTAATTTATATTATCTATTAAGATAGTGAAACCCAAGACACCAGGAAGAGTGCTTAGAAGAGTGGAGTGGAGAAGTTATCTTGTACTACTATAAATTGTGTATATTGTGTGTGATTACTTGCATTGCTTCATTCTCTACATTTAATTACAAACATCTTAAAATGGGGATTTTAATTTACAAGGGTTTCAATAGAAATTTTATAAACCTAATTTACCCCTCCCCTTTTGGGTTGAGCCTAGCCCAAAGGGACCAATAGTAGAAAGGAAGAATCGTACTCTCATGAACATGGCGAGAAGTATGTTGAAGGCAAAAGACTTACCTAAGTCCTTTTGGGCAGAAGAAATTAATTGGAGTATACATCTATTACACTTAAGTCCTACCAGAAATATGATAAATAGGACACCAGAGGAGGCTTGGACTGGGAATAAGCCAAATGTCAATCACTTGAAATTTTTTTATTGAGTACTATAATCTCATGTTTTAGATGTGAAAAGGAAAAACCTAGATGATAAAGGTAAAAAGTGTATTTTCATTAAATATAGTGGGAATACAAAGGTATACAAGCTATACAACTCCATAACACAGAAAATTCTTTTGAGTAGGGACGTGATTTTCGATGAATCAATGGCTTTCAAGTGGGGTATGGAAAGTGGAAAGAATGTGCTAATTGACATCATTGAAGCCCAAGATGCGGAATAGGGTGACATCATTGAAGCCCAAGATGCGGAATAGGGTAAGTAAGCTGCTAGTATAGAGCCACACACTCTAGTTTCTATCCCCTCTAACTCAAATCTTGCTACTTAATGTTCTACATCTTCACCTTCATAATCATCTTAAAGTTCCAGCTCTCCTTCAAGTTGACCAAAGTGTACCATAAAACAGCCAGCTTGGTTGAAAGATTATGTGGAAGAATATGATGATAAAGTCTTCGATGATGATTGTTAACCAGATACTTTGATCAATTTTTCTTTTGTTGCGGATTATAATCTAGGCGACTATAAAGATGTTGTTCAAGAAGAAAAGTGGTAAAAAACTATGACAAGGGGATCAAAGCCATTGAGAAGAACAATATGTGAGAGTTGACAAATCTCCAGAAGGGTTACAAATCGATTGGTGTAATGTGGATTTTCAAAACCAAACTCACTCTAGAAGAAGAAGTGGACAAGTAAATGGCATGGTTTGTGACAAAAGGCTACAAGTAGAAGCTAGGAATTGACTATTATGAGGTATTTGCACCGATTTCTTAGCATGATACAATGTGAATGGAACTCTCTTTAGCTGCTTGAAATGCATGGAAAAAATTTTCAAATGGATGTCAAAATCATGTTTTTAGCATGATGATCTTGAGGAAGATGTGTATGTAGATTTGTTAGGTCCTGTAGGATGGCTTAACTTACGAGGGGAGGTGTGAATTGGGTTTAAAAAAATTATTTACTTAACCCTTTATTGATCTAATTTTCCTCTTTGCATATTCATGTTTTACACCATTATAAAGTAAATAATAAAATAGTAAAGTACAATGGAAATAACATAATCAAGTATACACACACAAAGCATAATTTTTATAGTGGTTTCGGGCAACCTCCCTACTCCACTCTTCAAAGAGCATACTCTCCTTATGCCTTGGGTTCCACTATATAACATATAATGGAATATAATCTGGTTTTTCTAAAGCTCATAAAAAACTCATTAGTTTCAAAGATCACCAGAAAACTTGATGGGTTTTCTCAAGTTCACCACCAACTCACTGGTTTCTAAGCTCACCAGCAAACTTATACTTTATTTTTCTAGAGCTTAATAAAAACTCACTGGTTTCAAAGATCACCAGCAAACTTGATGGTTTTCCCTAGCTCACCATCAACTTGTACAATGTTGTTTTCCTAAGCTCACCACAAACTTACTGGTTTCAAAGATCACTAGCAAACTTGGTGATTTTCTAGGGCTCACCACTAACTCTCTGGTTTTCAAGTTAACTAGTAAACTTATAAAATTTTACATATTGTTTCATTGAAGTGCCAAGGAAGACTTGATCTTTTAAAATCTCCTCGTAATACATAAGTTCTTCCCATGATGTGATAAAGATGGCCTTTAAGATTTTGAAATTTGAAGCTCTTGAATGGATATTTGAAAGTTTAATCTCTTGTCCATGGGTGGAAGGATTTGCAGAACATTTAGGTTCTTTGAAAAATACTCCTTCACCACCTTGAATTATCCAATTCACCTCCTTAAGCAGTTCTTCAAAACTTGACTATTGCAGAAGAATGTGTTAGATTAGACATAGGAATGAGAGTAGCATTGAATGTAGATGATCATTATGAATTCTTCCAATTAGAGTGCAACATCATTCTTTTATAGAGAGTAGGATAAGATGTTTGAAATGTTCTTCTATTTTGACTTGTAATAGTCAGAAAGCCTACAGCTCCATTTGCTAAAAATAGTGACTAGATGATTCTGCACGCCAAAGAATAAGTGCTGATGCCATTTTGATGCTTCAAGTTAATTACTAGTTACATGATGATTAACATTGAGCAAGGACATGACTTTCATTTGTCCGGGTTTAATTCTCAAAAAGTCCCTTCGTTTATGCTTGTTGGACAAAGTTTCTTCTTTTTGGCATTTGTCCGAGGCTAATAAGCTATTTGAACCATCACTTTGTCCCAATGTAGTTTCAAACAAACTTTGTTTAGTTTTTCTCGATCGGATAAAGTTTCTTCATTCTACTTTGTGCAACACTTCATCTCATTTCCTCATAGTAAGTTTCGGACAAACCCACTAAACCATTATTTTGTCCAAAACTCATTTTTTTCTGCATTTATCCGAGGCGACTGTCTTGATACTTTGGTTGAAGTTCTTTCTCTTTACTTGCATTTTCTGAGCTTCCAATGATTCAGACAAAGTTCATATTTACTTCTTAGCTTCTTTTAGTCAGATAGGTCTTCTCTTTTATATTTGTTCAAATTCCTAGCGAGATTTCTCCTTCTTGGTTAGTCTTGGACGATCTTTAACTCAATCATTTTGGATTGTCCAAGGTTATATTCTAGGACAAAGTTTTTGCTTTTTGACCTTTACTTTATCTTGTGTTGGCTTCTTCTTTGTTTTGCATTTGTTCAAAGAAGTTTCTTCGAGTTGAACAAATTGACTCTTTAAAGTTTGTTTTGACTGTTCTGTCTTCTATTTTTATTTCTCCCAAAATGCAACGTTCTTCATTTCAGTGACTTGAAACTTTCTATGGTAGACATTTGGCTATGGTTTTGCACTTGGAGATTTCTGCATTTGTCACTTTGTTAGCTTTGAAATGATATCATTATAATATATTTATCCACATGAGTTTTGCATAAGTAGTAGAATCATAGATAAATGCTTTAAATCATATTCTTATTTTGAGCATATCTTCCTTCTACAAACAGAATGATGTAATGTTGAAGCATAGTTTTAAGCAGACATATATGTAATCATATGGTGATCACAGTTAAAGTTTAGTATGGATCATAACATTCAATGCAAATAAATTGAATATGCTTGCATAAATGATGGTCTAAGTTATTGGTCCCCATAGGGTGGATAGACCCAAGATGAGATGAGTGAATTGGATTTATAAGAATTTATTGATTAAACCCTGTTAAATTATTTTTCCTCTTTCCATGCTTGTGTGCTATGCAATATGAAGTAAATAATAAATCAGTAAAGTACAAGAAAAGTAAAACAATCACAAACAACACATACATAAACAACAAGATCCTTTATAGTGGTTCAGGCAACCTCCCTACTCCATTCTTCCAAGAGCACATTCTCCTTATGCCTTAGGTTCCACTATCTCATATAATGGAAATACAATAGTGGTCCCAACACTCTTCTAGATCCACTTTAGGGGGCATAACCAGTGCTCCCAGCATTCTTTTAGATTCCAAATCTAGAGGGCATAAACCAGTGCTTCCACTACTCTTCTAGATTCCAGATCTAGGGCGCATAAACTAGTTTCCTGAGCTAATTAGAAACTTTACCTTTATAGGTATTCGGTGTACAAGAGAATGACTCTATCTAGCAGGATGAGTACATACAATTGAAGCAAAAATATATATGATAAAATAATAAGCACATTGCAGTGAATTCGAACTCCCTTGAGGTAGTATTGATGTAACCTTGAAACTCTTTGATCTTGGTAGCACTTGGAATGAAAACATATAATGCCCCACTTTTGGGTTTTAATGTAGGGTAGTATCACAAGGAACTCTGGACAGAGTCTCCTTTATACTAATCATCTCTAACCTATATAAACTATCATCCTGTATAATCATATATATATATATTCATATTATCATAAACTAAACATCCTACACCCACAGTTGCTCAAAACTGATAGTCACATTATGATGGAGGTAGTCAGATAAATTTTATACCTGCCTATATAATGACATGCCAATCAAAATTAATTTACACAAATTTATATATAGTAAAAGCTAAAATTTATAAAATTATAATTGATATACATAGCAGAATACCAAAAAGAGAAATTTTATAATTATGAACTCCTAGCAGTTACGACTCATAGCTTATCCCGGTCCTGAGCTCCCACCCAACGTTGGGCTTTATCTTCAGGCCTGTCAACTAAAAACCAAAATTTAAGCAGGGTGAGTCCAAGTAATTCAGTAAACAGGTATAAACTTAAAACAATAATTAAATACCAAATTATGAAAATATAATCAATTCTTGTATATTGACAATTCTACAACATACAATGTCTTACAATAATGCTATAGTGACTTCATCAGTTTATTATCCTTTCCAACCATCTTAAGTTAGTCACATATACTAGACCATCCAGGTTTTCATGCCATTCTAGCATATTCAAATTTGGCTATATGACCTCCATGCCATTTGGGCATATCACACAAGTCCTCATGCCATTCTGACATATCATATTTGGCTATATGGGCTATCCCGCCAATCGGGCACATCATATCTAGCCATTTGGGCTATCCTGCCTTTCAGACACATATATCTGGCCATTTGGGCCATCCTACCTTTTAGGCACTTCATATCTGGCCATTTGGGTCATCTCGCCTTACAGGCGCAATTATGTCTGGCCATATAGGCCCCATGCCATTCAGGCATATCACATCTGTCCATACAAGCCCTCATGCTATTCAAGTGCATCATATCTGTGAACATGCCATCACGGGATAATATATTTTATAAGAATTAAAATTTTTTTCATACCACTCTAGCATATTATCACTTCATTTTTGTACTAAAAACTACTCTTAAGTATTCTAATATAAACCTCATTAAAAGTTTAAACAATTCCCTCATGAAAAAAATATATAAGTTATTTTCCACATTTTTCTAGTTCCACAATCGCCTGCCCATTTGCCCATGCCATTATCGACTTCAGCGCCGCTGGCACTAGATTGGGCGGTGCCCAGTCTGCTTCCCTCTTGTTGCTTTGTTTCCTCAGTTTTTTTACCCTACTTGTTCCATTCTTCATTCCATTAATTAACATATTAAACCCTTCTTTTTAAGCCTTAATTCTCTTCATTTACATCTCATAATCACTATCAAGTTCCACAATAAAAAATTAAAATTCTAAACATGATAGTTTCACTACTTCTCATAATACAATATTCCAAACTCTAAATAAGTGTTAAAAATGATTAAGCCGACTTACACAATGTCTCACTACTATACCCATACAATTGTATTTATCAGTGTCATCAACGATGAGAACTCTACATGCCTCATTTTCAAACAAGATGCCATCAAATTCATGTTTTAAGCATAACAAATTATAATATGGCAATCTTAACTCAATCCATTTGGCACTCAGAATACATAATCCAACATGGATACATAAAAAAAAAGACAAAGAAATGAACTTGCCTACTATATATGATGAACCACACTCTCTTAAGCTTTAAGCTTCGCAATTTCATGTCCAAATCAATGCTTAAAAGGCCTATACATACCATACATATCTCATTAGCATTTTCATGTCAATATATTCTATAACTCTTTAATAATTTGGTTTCTAACTCCAATTCCTAAACTAGTATTTCTAGGGTTTACAAAATTACTCTATTTAAACCCCAATTAAGGGTCCAATAATGGTTCCATAACAGGGGTTAATAACATTACATCTTTCTTCATGGCATTTCATCGAACATATGAAGTGCAACTTCCGAATTTTCCATCCTTAGCCACAAGCAATCTAAGTTTTCTTCCCTAATTTACAGAATAATATGCTCTAACACAATTTACTCCTTATTTAATAGTCATAACCCCTAATCCTTGTCTTAAATCCTCCTTTCCCCAATTTTCCAACCACCCAAAACCCTAACTCTTCCTAACTTCTCCCATAAAGCATAATTCTGATAAATTACTTAGCAAAAATACTAATTATGCTAGAAGATAACTATTAATTTCCTTTGACCAGTTTTCATAAAAAATTAAATTAGGGTGATTTCCTAAAATTTCTTTTTGTCTCGAATGTTCCAACTTGCCAAATCTAGCGTTTTCGCTGCTTCGGGTGGCTGCACTACTCTTTGTAGTTTATGTCCCCACTTCTAATCATTGAAATTCATTGAAATCTGAATTTCTTCTCAAAGAATTGGGACTGGGGAGGTTGGAAATGTAAAAATGGATTTAGGAGGGCTGGTGGAGCATTTTAAGCTCCTCCTCCCATGATGCTCTCACAACATTCCATTTTCCACCACATTTTCCAGCTTTTCAATGTAATTCTATATAATAGACCATAAAACACATATAATTAGTCATGCTTTCCTTATTTTTATCACTCATTTTAGCTAATTTCTTCTCATTTTCAATGAATATACATGCACCATTCATTTTCAACTAAAGAAACAAATTTGTCCATACCTCAAAATTCCAGGGCGTCACATTCCACCCCCCTTATGCAAAGTTTTGACATTGAAAATTAGGTGAATAGATATGGATGTTTAGCTTGTATCATATCTTCAAGTTCCTAAGCCGCTTATTCTCCAGTTTGATGGCTCCATTGTCCTTTCACAAGGCAAATTACCTTATTTCGTAATTATTTTTTTATTGTCAAAAATATGAATCGGTTGCTCAATATATTGTAGGTGTCACTTGAATTTCTTCTAGTGGTAATACATGAGAAGGGTCTGGCTCATATTTCTTCAAAGATGATATGTGAAATACATTGTGAATTCCACTGAATGAGGGTGGTAATGTAATACGATAAGCTACCTTGCCAATGAAATCAAAAATCTCATAAAGACCGATATATCTCGGACTCAACTTTCCTTTGGTATCAAATCGAACTAGACCCTTCATTGGAGACATGTATAAGAAAACCTTGTCCCTCACTTGAAATTCCAAGTCATGCCTTCGTATATTAGCATAGCTCTTATGGTGTGATTGTGCAATCTGAATTTTTTTTATTTGGGCCTCCTTCTCTACTATATCTACAATCATTTGTGGCCCCACTAAGGCATGTTCGCCTACTTTAGTCCAATACAATGGAGATTTACACTTACGCCAATAAAGTGCTTCAAAAGGAGCCATCTGAATATTGAAATGGTAACTGTTATTATGAGCAAACTCAACCAAAGTTAAATAATAGCTCCAAGCTTTGCCCCACTCATGGACACATGCCCTAAGCTTGTTTTCCAACTGCTGATTCACCGTTTCAGTTTGTCCATTAGTTTGAGGATGATAAGTACTGCTAAGATCAAGACGTGTTCCCATTGCCTTATGCAATGCGTTCCAAAATTTAGAAGTATACATTGATTCCCAATATGAAATTATGACTTTGGGCACCCCATGGTTTCATAATTTCTTTTTGATAAATCTATACATACTTTTCAGCAGTAAAAGTAGTTTCAACGGGAATAAAATGGGTTACCTTTTTCAATCGATCTACAATCACCCAGATATTATCAATTCCCATTATTGTCTTTGGCAAGCCTGTAATGAAATCCATAGTAATATCTGTCCATTTCCATTCAGGAATTTTAATAGGCTGCGATAAATCACTGGTTCTTTAGTGCTCTACCTTCAACCTTTGACATATAAAACACTTAGTAACATATTTGGCTATATCATTTTTCATTCCAGTCCACCAATATTGAGATTTCAAGTCATGATGCATCTTGGTACTATTAAGATGAATGGTATAAGGGGAATAATGCTCCTCTTCTAGTACTTCCTATATCAATGTAGTTCCTTTAGGAAGCACTATTCTACTTCTATATCTCAAAATCACATCTGTACCCAGTATAAAATCTAGAAGTTCATTCTTCTAGGATTTATTTCTTAATTTCTGAAATTCCTCATCTATACTATTTTCTTGGGCGATCTTGATTTCATCTAGCCAGGTTGGTTGAATGCTTAACTGATACATTTAGGCTACTATTCCTTTTATCATCACATGCAAATCTAACTATCTTAGTTCTTCAAATAGCTCTGTCCTCTGAGTAAGCATGCATGCCATACTATTTCATGATTTCCTACTCAGAGCTTCAGCTACTACATTAGCCTTTCCTGGATGATAATGAATATTCAAATCATAATCCTCTAGTAATTCCAACCACCATCCCTACATCATGTTCAATTCTTTCCGAGTAAAAATGTACTTTAAACTTTTATGATTAGTATATATATCACACTTTTTCCCATATAGATAATATCTCCATATTTTCAAGGTAAAGACTACTACTGCTAATTTGAAATTATGAGTTGGATAATTATGCTCATGAGGCCTCAACTTTCAAGATGCATAAGCAATCACATTTCTATTCTGCATCAGTACACAGCCCAATCCTTTCTTCGATGTATTACTATAGATCACAAATCCACCCCTTCTAAATGGTACAATCAGAATTAGTGTTTCTACTGATCACCTCTTCAACTCTTAAAATGCTCTTCAAACTGATTACTCCATTTAAAATGAATTCCTTTACTAGTCAATTGAGTTAAGGGCATAATGATTGTGGAGAATCCATCAACAAATCTCCTATAATATTCAGCTAACTTGAGAAAACTCCTGACTTCCATCATTGTAGTTAGCCTAGGCCAATTTACCATGACTTTTATCTTATGGTGGTCTACTGAGATACCATCACCCGAGATCACATACCCCAAGAAAGTGACATTGTTCATCCAAAAATCACATTTCTTCAATTTTGCATATAGTCTCTCTTCTCTCAACCTTTGTAGTGTCATTCTTAAATGCAACTCATGCCCCTCTGTACTTTTGGAATATGTCAAAATATCATTAATAAACACAATTACAAAGCGGTCTAAATGGGGCTTAAACACATTATTCATTAGATACATGAAAATCGTAGTAGCATTATTCAACTCAAATGACATTACTAGAAATTCACAATGCCTATATCAAGTTCTAAAGGCAGTCTTATGTATATCTACCAATTGAACTCTCATCTGATGGTATCTTAACTGCAAGTCAATTTTTGTGAAGATTGTAGCTCCCTGCAACTGAACGAATAAATCATCAATATGGGGAAATGGATACATGTTTTTGATAGTTAGCTTATTCAACTCCCGATAGTTAACGCACAATTGTCGGCACCCATCTTTCTTTTTCATGAATAACATTGGCACACCTCACAGTGACACACTAGGACATATAAATCCTTTATCTAGTGACTTGTGCAATTGTACTTTTAATTCTGCCAGTTTCAATGGAGCCATTTTGTATGGAGCTTTAGATATTGGTTATGCTTTTGGTTGTAGATCAATACTAAACTCCACTTCCCTTTCTAGGGGCAATTCAGATAATTCTCCTAGAAACACATCTGGGAAGTCTCATACTACAAGTATCTCCTCTAACACTTGATGTTCAGAATGAGTATCAATAGCAAATACCAAATAGGCTTCACACACCTTTCGCACTAGGCTAAAGGCTTTCATAGCCGATATCAGTTTAGGCACTTCACCTAGGCAAACTCTTAAAGTAAATTCCACCTCATCAGGAGTTTTTAGGATCACTTGTTTAGTTTTATAATCAATCTTAGCTTCATACCTGCCTAGGAAATCCGTACCTAATAAAATATCTAAACCTTCCATATTCAACACAATCAAGTCAGAATAAAACTACCTATTCTCAAATACTATAGGAATGTCATAACTTGCTTCAAAAGCTATGCTAATTACTTTCAACAAAGTAGAGACTTCTATCACATGATGTATAGGGGATTTAAATAATCCCACTCTCTCCACAAATGTAATAGCCACAAATGATTGAGATGCGCCCAAGTTAAATAATATAAACGCCATGCAATCACAGACAAAAGGATTACTCATGACCACATGGTCCATAGCCTTAGCTTCCTTGGCATTTATAGCTTATACTACTACAGTCATTTGAGGCCTTTGCTTCCCTTGCTTACGTCTAGGGGTGATATTAGGTCCACGACCTTTGCGCCTTGTTTGAAATTTGCCATGTGTAGGTTGTGGTGGTGCTTGAGAGGCTACACTCTCACTCCTCCCTTGTAAGGAAGGACAATCTCATCGTATATGATTGTGTTCACCACACAAGAAATAAGTGAATGGCCACCTCTGTCCTGATTCCTGTGTCTACTCAAATGGTTGACTAGTTTCTCTCATATGTCCCAGAGTTGACCTTGTTTGTCATCCCTCCATCCTTCATGGTAACAATGGGCATTCAAACCTCAAATTTCCTATTTGTTTACAATTGAAACAAACTTTTTCAGAAGGTTCACTACTCCCTCACTCAATTTGGGGCTTCTTTCTACATATTGGACAACTGTTTCTAACACGCCTCCTTTCTCTTAGTTTGTTCTGTTCTTTTTCCTCCCTTTCCATTATACTAGCATGCTCAAAAATATCTTCATATCTTGTGAACATTAATAGAGCCAATCCCTCCGAATAGGCAACCTTAGTCTTTCTTAGAATTTTTGTGTTGTCTCCACTGAATCTATCTGTGCTCATAGTACAAATCGTGCCAAAGATCTGAACAGTTCATCACATTCTTCCATAGTTCTTTTACCTTGTATTAAGGTCATAAATTATGTGGCCCGCCTAGCCCTTTCACTGGCTGGTACATATTGGTGGACTACCCTTTCTTTAAATTTAGCCTAAGACAAGCTCGCTCCCTCCTCGTGGACAGTCAAGCTCTCTATGTTCCACCAGCATTCAACATCACCTTCTAACTGGTAGATTTCATAGAGAACTTTGTGCCCTTTTGAATACCTTCTCCATTCCCGAGAGCCATTCATTCATGATTCTGTAGTCTTTTTGCCCTTTAAAGACAGGGGGCTTCATATTATGGAAGGCTTTTATGTTTAGTTTGATCCCACACCTTCCTTGAGATGTTTGCCCCTCTTCTAATATTGATTCCCCCATATTCTATCACACAACCTATTCTGTTTGCTACGTTGGTTCCCCCATCTACCTTTGCTGTGATTGTAATAATTCTTGAAGCATATGGATAATAATCACTATAAAATTTCTCAATTTTGGCCCCACCTTCGGCATTGGTGGAGTAGCCCCACTAAACCTATGCATAGCTAGTCTATCTATCTCCACAATAGCTGGCCCCATATCCTCTGGCTCATTATCAACTTCATTAGTTGCATCATTAGGTATTGATCTAGATTTACCACCTTAGTCAGGCTATTCTTCCTCCCTCGAGGCTTCGATCTAAGCCTCTCTGATAATAACAACTGTAGCTTAAGTACAAGCAAGCTAGCTTTGAAGCTCATCTCCCACCATAGCGGCTTTTCCTTTATTAATTCTTTTTCTTGGTGCCATACTACATGGTTTACCATTATAAGATCGTATAACCATATTCAATTATAAGATTATCTCAATACATCAGATTAGAATTTACACTAACAACATCATCTAACTAACAGTCCCTCATATTTCTATGATTTAATTAATTCATACTAAGCATGTCATGTAGTCATTGATTTGACAACCCTTAACCATCACAATTCTGGGACTTCTCTCAATCATCATTCTGGTTATTAAGCAAATACTTCACTCTGATACCACTCTGTGATGCCCAACTTTTCAGGCATTACTGTAGGGCAGTATCACAAGGAACTTTGGATAGAGTCTCTTTTATAATAGTTATCTTTAACCTGTACAAACCATCATCCTATATAATCACACACATACATATTATCGTAAACTAAAAATCCTACACCTACAATTACCCAAAAATGACACTTGCATTGTGATGGAGGTAGTCAGATAAATTTTATGCCTAGCCTGTATCATGACATGCCAACCAAACTTAATTTACATAAATTTATATATTGTACAAGCCCCAAATTTTTAAAATTACAATTTATAAACATGCCAGAATGCTAAAAAGAGAAATTTTATAATTATGAACTCTTAGTAGTTATGAGTTAAAGCCTATCCCGATCTAGAGCTCCAAGCCACATTGAGCTTCGTCTTTAGGCCTGTCAACTAAAAATCAAAATTTGAACAGTGTGAGTCCAAGTAACTCAGTAAGTAGGTATAAACTTGAATAATAATTAAATAACAAATTATAAAAAATCATGAGCAATTCATGTATAATAACAATTTGATAACATACAATGCCTCACAATAATGCTATAATGACTTCATCAGTTTACTATCCTTTCCAACCATCTTAGACTAGTCACCTATACTAGGCCATCTAGGCCTCCACGCCATTTTAGCATATTCATATCTGGCCATATGACCTCCATGCCATTTGGGCATATCACACAGGTCCTCATGCCATTTTGGCATATCAAATTTGGCCATATAGGTCATCCTGCCAATAAGGTGCATCATATTTAGCCATTCGGGCCATCTCGCCTTTTAGGCGCATCATATCTGACCATTTGGGCTGCATCATATCTAGCCATTTGGGTCATCCCTCCTTTCAAGCGCAAATATGTCTGGCCATATAGGCCCCATGCCATTCAGGCATATCACATCTGACCATACAAGCCCTCACACCATTCAGACGTGTCATATCGATAAACATGACATCCTAGAATAATATATTTTATAAGAAAAAAAATTATTTCATACCACTCTAGCATATTCTCAATTCATTTTTGTACCAAAAACTACTCTAAGTCTTCTAATATATACCTCATTAAAAGTGTAAACAATTCCCTCGTGAAAAAATATATAAAAAATTATTTTCCATATTTTACTATTCTGGCTCCGCGACGCCTAATCCCCTACCCATTTGCCCATGCTATTTTCCAATTCAATGTCTCTAGCACTAGATTGGGCATCGCGGCACCTAGTCCATTGCACCCTTGTTGCTTTGTTTCCTCTGCTTAGTTTATTTACCCTGTTTGTTACATTCTTCATTCCATTAATTAACATATTAAACCCTTCTTTTTAAGCCTTAATTCTCTTCATTTACATCTCATAATCACTATCAAGTCCACAACAAAAAATTACAGGTCTAAACATGATAGTTTCACTACTTCTCATAATACAATCTTCCAAACTCTGAATAAGTGTTAAAAATGATTATGCTGACTTACACAATGTCTTACTACTATACCCATTCAATTGTATTTATTAGTATCATCATAGATGAGAACTCTACATGCCTCATTTTTAGACAAGATGCCATTAAATTCACGTTTTAAGCATAACAAATTATAATATGGCAACCTTAACTCAATCCATATTTGGTGCCCGGAATACATAATCCAACATGGATATGTAAAGAAAACACAAATAAATGAACTTGATTACCTTATCTGATGAACCACACTCTCTTAAGCTTTAAGCTTCACAATTTCATGTCCAAATCAATGCTTAAAAGCCCTATACATACCATACATATCTCATTAGCATTTTCATGTCAATACATACTATAACTCTTTAATAATTCGGTTTCTAACCCAATTCCTAAACTAGTATTTCTAGGGTTTACCCAATTACTCTATTTAAACCCAGATTAAGGGGACAATAACAGTTCCATAACAAGGGTTAATAACATTACATCTTTCTTCATGGCATTTCATCGAACATATGAAGTGCAACTTCCGAATTTCCCATCCTTAGCCACAAGCAGTCTAAGTTTTCTTCCCTAATTTATAGAATAATATGTTCTAACACAATTTACTCCTTATTTAATGGTCATAACCCCTAATCCTTATCATAAATCCTCCTTTCCCCAATTGTCCAACCACCCAAAACCCTAACTCTTCCTAATTTCTCCAATAAAGCATAATTCTAATTAATTACTTAATAGAAATACTAATTATGCAAGAAGATACCTGTTAATTTCCTTTGATCAGTTTTCATAAAAACTTAAATTAGGGTGATTTCCCAAAATTCCTTTCTGACTTGAACATTCCAACTTGACAAATCTAGCGTCTCCACTACTTTGGGTGGCTACACTACTCTTTGCAGTTTATTTCCCGACTTCTAATTGTTGAAATTCATCAAAATTTGAATTTCTTCTCAAGAATTGGGATTGGGAGGCTGAAAACGTAAAATTGTATTTGGGAGGGCTGGTGGAGCATTTTAAGCTCCTCCTCCCATGATGTTCTAGCGACACACTGAATCATATGCACATGCACTCCATTCTCCACTACTTTTTTATAGCTTTTTCAACTTAAGTCTATCCAATAGACCATAAAACACATATTATTAGTCATGCTCTCCATATTTTTATCACTTTATTTAGCTAATTTCTCCTCATTTTTAGTGAATATACATGCACCATTCATTGTCAACTAAAGAAATAAGTTTACCCATACCTTAAAATTTTAGGGCGTCACAAAACACTTGGGAGACTTGAATGGATTTCTAGTTGATTGATTCACCTTTATCACTTATAACCCTCAAGCTCCTTGTTTCTTGATAATCTCTATGGAAGGCTTGATCTTTGAATAATCTCCTTGTAATGCAAAAGATCTCCCATTGACGTATTTGAAGAAGTAGGACTTGAATGGATAGGAAGATAAAGCTTTGGAATGATATTTGAAGATTGCAGCTCTTGGCCTAGGGATCCAAAGATTTGTGGAAGATGTTAGGCTCAATCCCATTGCTTCTTCTAGCCTTAAATCATCCCTCAGCTTCTCCTTAAATAGATATTTCAAAACTTGACTGTTTGAAGAATTGGGAGGCAATTTTGAGGCCCGCAACATTCGGATTTTTGATCATTATGAGTTGGCAAGTGGTAAGTGTTGGCGGCTAGGACATTCGGCTGTGTGCTAGGCAATATGGTAAGTGGCATGTCGAAGTGGCTGTGGCCATTTTTAGCAAAACTCCTAGACGCACCTTGCTATCCATCAGTAGGTGGTATCGTAGGCGGCCATGCCAAGTCACTATGACATAGGAGATATTAATGGGCAGTATGTGAACTGGTAGGCAACATCTTCAAATGAAGTTCTTTTTTTGAGGATGGCAGGCAATATCTATGCGTGGCTGCTCCAAATGGCTACGTTCCTACACTTGTCCTTTTGTACTTTTGCTATTTGTGAAACTTTGACATTTTTTATTATAAATCAAAATACATTTATCCACATATAATTTACATAAGTTAGAACACTGATAAATCATTTAAGCATAAGTTCTTTTTCATATAAAGAATATCTATATGAAGCACATTCATTCTTTTAAGCCAAAGACATATTTATGGTCCAACATATCTCAATGTGATAAACAAAGATGAATACAGTATGGATCATAATATTTCTTCATTTTCTAAAATAATTAGCTTTATGTAATATGCTTGCATACAAAATATCTCAATAGTGAACATTCATGCCAAGCATATCTTTCTTCATTTCAATCTTTCTAAACTAAAGTCATCATTAGTATTGGTCAAGTCAAAAATAAGTTTTATTGTCATCAAAATCACATGTAATAAACCTAACAATCTTTCCCTTTTTTATAATGACAAAACTTGAAGACTTGGTATCAGAGTCTCATAATATGGCTTAATTCAAGAGGGGAGGGGTGAATTGGGTATGTAAAAATTCATTACTTAATCCCTATTAAAAACATTTTCCTCTTTTCATGATTGTTTGTGGTGCATTATAAGATAAATAATAAAATAGTAAAGTGCATGAAAAATAAAATAAATAATCAGACACATACACAAACAACATGATTTTTATAGTAGTTCGGGAACCTAATCCTTATGTCCACTGTTCCAAGAGCACACACTCATTATGCCTTAGCTTCCACTATATTCCATATAATGAAAACACAAAAATGCTCCCAATATTATTCTAAATTCTAGCTCTAGGGGGCATAAATAGTATTCCCAACACTCTTCTAGATTCTATCTCTAGAGGGCATAAACATAATGCTCCCAACACTCTTTTGATTTTCATGAGCTCACTAGAAAATTCACTAGTTTTGAAGATCACCAACAAGCTTATTGGTTTTCTAGAGCTCACTAATAACTAATACAATGTGATTTTCTTGAGATCACCATAAACTCATTGGTTTTTAGTTTAACCAGAAACTAATACACATTTAAGCTTAGGAAAAGATTAAATCTTTTACAGCTCTAATAACATAGAAAGTTCTTCCCAAAATGTAAACTTAATTGCCATAAAGATATGGAGTTTAAGCTCTTGGCCATAGGTGGAAGGATTTGCATAAGATTAAGCTCATTTGAAATGTCTTCCTTCACTACCTTGAATCATTCCACCTTTTCTCCTTAAATAGCTTCTTCATAATTTTAACTGTTGGATAGGATGAGTTCCATTGAATGCAGAAATGAGAGTAATAATGAATGAATAAGACTAGTGAGATTTCTGCCATTGAAGTCCATGCCTTTTTGATTTGTCTCAAGCTGCTGCATCGCCATTCTTTTACAGAGAGGAAGATAAGCTATTGCTGAAATGTCTTTTCTCATTTTAACTTGACATAGCTTGAAAGCTTGTAGCGTAATTTGTTACTTGAAATGGTGATTGAGATGATCTACATACTGAAAGCACGGATGCAGATGCCATTTAGATGCAAGTCACATGAATCGATTTTCCTCTAACAATTCACAGCCTCTCTCTTTGCACTTATCTGTCATAAGTTGTAGATAAATTCTTCCATTAATTTGTCTGTCAATCAATCCTTCTTGAGTAAAATTTGTCTGTTGTAAGTATGAGACAAACTCTGAATGGTGCAGATGAAGTTGAGCTGATCAATAGATAAACTTTATTTTGTCTGCATGAATTCCTCTAGAAGATTTGTCTATCAGTCAATCCTTCATAAATGTGCTTTGTTAGTTGTAAATAATAAATAAATTCTGGGTGGTGCTGAAGAAGTTAAACTGGTTGATAGAAAAACTCTCCTTTGTCTATATGAAGAGATGAAGAGTGATGTTCTTCTTTTGTTCCACATTTGTTTGTTGGAGGTGACAGACGAATTCTACTTTGTCTTACTCAAATAGAAGAAGTATGTGTTGGTCCCTTACACAATGGTAGCTCAAGAGAGGGGGGGGGGGGGGGTGAATTGAGCTTTTAAAAACTTTTGGCCAAATCAAATGATTAAGGTACTAAATGAATAAATAGAACATATTGCATAATACACAGTACAAGATCTTTATAGTTGTTAGACCCTTTCTAGATTCCTACTCCACTTCTTTAAGTCAATTTTCTCTACTAATCTAAGGTTCCACTAATACCTTGATCAACCTGATCAAATACATGTTGGTTTTCCTACAAGCTTACCAACCAACTTACTGGTATTCCAAGCTAACCAGAAACTTTTACAACTTGTTGGTTTTCAAAGTTCAATAACAAACTTGTATCATTTCAACAAGTTCCCTACTTTCTTATCTTAATACAAAAGCTTGAAGCACTCTGCTTGTGTTACCAAACACTGAAAATAAGTGTACAGATTAATGCCTCTTACTTAGGCAGACTTGTACATAAGTTTAGAACTTTCAGTAAATGAATAAGCAATATGAGTAAAAGATTCAAACTCCTTGATTGAAAAGGGATTTAGACTTTGAGAGCTCTAACAGAGTTGTAGCCAATGGAGTTAAACTTTGAACAAAGATTTTGAATGCTCAAAACTTTAGCTTCTATATATTTTTGTATATTCAATATGTTCTCTATATTTTCTTTTGCATTTGAATACCTCTTTTATAGGCTGGAAGAGATTTTTCCATTGTTGACTATGATAGATTTTCAAACAATCAAAAATATTTTTCTTCACCTTACATTTTGTTTGATGTGTGACTTTACAGCAATCTGGTATTGGTCTACAACTTTGTCGCTGACTTTTCTTAATGTTCACATGAATATCGAAGGCTCCAAAGCAACTTTTTTGGTTACTCCAAAGTGACGAGTGAACAACCATATCCTTTGAATGATTTTGGATACTTTGATTGATTCTGCGAAATGACGGTAAACCTTCTTAATTGTGGTAGATCTTTGCAGAGAAGAGTTTGGATTTTTTGAACTTTTGATGCTTCAGAAAAGGGTGACTCCAAAGCACTATTTGATGACTCCGAAGTTTGCTTGTTGACTCCAAAGTAAGGTTTTGAAGACTCCAAAGTAAGGTTGCTGACTTCAAAGTTTGTTTGCTGACTTCGAAGATTGCTAGCTAACTCTAAAATGTATTTTGATATCTCCGAAGCAGATCTGATTGATTCCAAATTGTTCTGAAGCATATATGTTTTACACCAAAACATGTCTTATTAACTCTAAAGTGTATCTTCATAAATCTGAAGCTTGCTCAATTAACTTTGAAGTATGTCTTATTGATTTTAAAGAGCAATGTGACAACTTTGAAACTTTCATAACCACTTTGAAACATATTGTGATGATTCTGAAGCTTTCTTGTTGACTCTGAAGTATGCTATGATGATTTCGAAACTTGTCTTTTATTTTGTTAGCTTACTATGATGATTCTGAGGCTTATCTGTTGACTCCAAAGTGTGCTAATGATGACTCCAAAGTACGCTGTGATAACTCCAAAGCTTGTCTTGGGCTGACTCCAAAGCTTTCTAATTAACTCCAAAGTATGTCTTATTGTCTCTAAAGACATTCCTATTGGCTACGAAGCATGCTTTGAAGAATTTAAGATTTTTGTTTTTTTATTTTAAGTATATATGAAATTTATATACTTATTTTTTATGAGCATTAACTTGGCTTCTTCCTTTGATCATCATGAGGATCATTCTCAAGTTAATATGGGATAATATTTCTATGATATTCTTGAGAACAAATTGTTAGTACCTTTATGTTTCACTCATGTCTTTGCTCATCATCAAAACATACTTGGTTAAGAATGTTTATCATCAAAATCAAGCCAGATAGTATATTCAACATTCCCTCCATTTTTTATGATGACAAAACAGTGAGTGATATATCTTTCAAAACTTAAAGCAACTTAATTGCAGATATTTCAATGAAATTTCTATTAATTAATACATTACAGCTTCCCCTGATTGGATGCACAATTTTTTAATTGTATTTCATATAAAAGAAATTTTCATATATATCAGTTTATACATGCACATACTATTTTCTTAGATTTTAGTTTCCATATACATTCTCTCCCTGTTTATACATTCACATTTTCTTTCCTTTTTTGTCATCGTAAAAAAGGTGGAAAGAAACAAATAATAAAATTTAAGATTAATGATGACCAAAATTGCATACATATAGAACTTTGTCATTGATGAAAACTTTCTTGATACAACATATGCACAAAGTCAAAATTCTTTATAGAAAGAAAGGAAAAATTACAAAAAGATATTTAAAAGGCAACAGTTCCATTGGGGTGGTTTGGATTTTCTTTTGTAGGTTTTGGGAAAGAGAGGTCCAATAGGGGGTTTTGGTTGAGAAAATGATGGTGTAGTAGAGGGCTTAGGTTTTTTGGGTCTTTTTGGAACGAAAAGTGGATCCTTAGGAATTGTTACAGGAGGTTCATATTTATAAGCTATAGGTTCATAACTTGATACATAGATAAAGTTAATATGCTCCATAGGTCTACTACTTCAAGAAATGCTACAGGAGTCCCTTTTAAGAGGGCTTCTGTATTGGCATTCATGCAGGTTGTGTACTCCTGATAGTACATGATTATTCTTCCAAGAGGAGCCTTTTTATGTTCCTGGGGAGGTGGAATTCTTAGCTTCTTCTTAGGTTTGAAGGATGAAGGCTATGTTGAAGAGGATGGTTTGGGTTGTGACTTTGGTTTGGGGTTGGTAGAAGGTGGTGGTGAGGATTTTAGTTTTTGAAAATTAACTGGTGCAGATTCTATCTGTCTTATTCTATCTTGAATAGATGGATCTGAAAGTTAAGGGTATGGAAGAGGGAGATTGTCAACAATGGCATTTAGGTTTGTATTATTGTAGAAAAAGTATTCTTTCTTAGTAAGAATAAAGAATTAATTAGGACCTAAGGGAGATGGAAACACTTTTTTGATTGGTTTGGATGTTGAAAGCATCTAAGGAAGTTTCTTAGAGTACTCTTGAAGAATTGACTCTCTATCAGGAATGTGAATTGTGTGACCTTTGGGAGTCAATGGAGGATTGGGAAGAAGTTTAATCCCGTGTAGAATGTTAGGATTCTTGAGTTCTAAAAATGGTAGTTCTTGAGGAAGTATAATGATGTTTTGAGAGTGAAACATTCTAGCAACTTCAAAATTGATTTTGGTTTTATTCGCAAACTCAGAGAAAGCTATCCTAATTGGACCCGCAATATGAATAAGAATGTCAACATTATCAAGAGTTGGTTTTGGAGGAGACTTTGGAGGAGTTGGAGTTTTTCTCCACATTGGATGAATTAAGAGTGAGTCCCATTTTGGTGGAACTTGATCACTTCGTTCAGGAAAGAGTTCTCCTAACAAATAAAGATCCTTTTTAGTGAAGCCCAGTTCATCAAATGTTCCTAGGGGAAGAAAGTACCATTCAGGATTTGGTACCATGATAGTATACTTTTCATATCTAACAATGGCTCAATGAGGATTGGAAAGGTAATCCTGAGGCATAGTTAAAAAGACTTCAAGAACTGATGGAGGTAATGAAGTAGAGGCTTGAGTTGGAGGAGATGGAGAGACATTTCAACGGGTTTACTCTGGTGTTGAGAAACCTCTAGAATTACAGAAGATGATGTGGATGAGGAGGTGAGTGTTAGGGAGAAGACATCACTATGATAGGAGAGTTGGTTCTGACTAGAGAGAAGTGATGTGGAGGTGATAGAAATTGAGTTGGAGGTGGAGAGAAATGATGGCGATAGGCTTGACCTCTAAATGATTCTGTTAGAGATTGTAGAGAATCAAGTCTTTGGTTAATCTTATCAACTCTTAGGATCATAGAAGACATGCAGTGGAAAGATTATGATTCATTCTATTCATCTGAATAACTAGAGTAGACAGATAGTATTTAAACATTATCAGTCTATCCTGTAGGTGTTGTGGAATTGGTTGTGTATTGGGAATTGATGAGGTGGATGATTGATGAGAATGAGTAGATCGAATAGGTGATGGGGATCTGATGAGAGTGTATGATGGCATGGTTACTACTGCTGTTTCATCAAATACATTTTCTCTCAAGTTTCTTCCAATACTTCCTCTATAATAGTTCTTTGTTCCTCTCTTGGAACTTCTTTAATTCTCTTAGCTTTAGATTGATCTTTTCTATTGGATAATTCTTCTCTTGCTTCTGTTGGTGGACTCATGAATTCTTGTCTTTGTGTTCCTTCTTCTTCATCATGAGAGGAGAGCTCTTGCTTTGGTTATGGGCCCTATTCTCCCCATTCTGTTCTTTCATCAGGTTTGGATCTCTTTAATTGAGTTACTCTTTTGGGTTTTTGTAACAACCCAGGGCTCCAGTGCACTATTATCCGCTTTGGGCACACGCCTGCATGGTTTTGTCCCGATGCATCCTTACAAGGAACCTCACCGAGCCCGTCATGTACACCCGCCCAAAACAGGGTACACCTTCACAACTGAGCCCCACATATTTAGCCCAGGACTCCCTCCCTCACTCCATCGATGTGGGCTACCACTCACGCCATCCACCCCTCAAGGCACCAGTGTCCACACTGGCCACACCCTAGAGGCTGTTGGGAGTTGGCTTTGATACCAACTATAACAACCTGGGCTTTAGACGAGGTATTGTCCGCTTTGACCCCTAGGGCATCCTTACAAGGAACCTCCCCATGTCCCACAAAAGGTGCCTCCCCAATAACATCGGAGTACGTAGTGGAAGGTATTGTCCTCTTTGGCCCTAGGGCATCCTTAACATGAACCTCCCCATCAACCTCAAGGTTTTGTCCTCAAACAGGGTACACACAACTGTCAAGGCACCTCGACCAATTATCACGAGCCCCCACATATAAGCCAGAACTTCCCCTCTCACCTGGGCAATATGGGATCTCACATCCACCCCTCCTCAAGGTTGCCATGTTCTCATGGCACACCTCCCCGAAGACTGTTGAGGGTTGGCTCTGATACCTACTACAATAACTTGGGCTCTAGTTGAGGTATTGTCTACTTTAACCCCTAGGGCATCCTTACAAGGAACCTCCCCATCGAGCTGTACAGGTTTATCCCACAAAAGGCGCCTCGACCAATTACCAGGAGCCCCAACATATAAGCCAGGACTTCCCCTCTCACCCGGGCAATGTGGGATCTCACAGTTTTTCAATGATCCAACCTTGTGCTATTGGCTTAAGGCCCATCCTTTTCAGAGTCTTCTCATCCAATGTGTCTGTATTTCTTTGGAGTTCTTCAGTTTCATTTGAAAAGTTTACTCCTTCCCTCATCAGTTTTGTCAAAGCCATTCTATAAGGTAAGGGAAATCTTGTGGTGTTCTTGATCAAGTGAATGTGATCTAGCATTAATTTGGCTAGATTTATTTTTCTCCTATTCTTCAATGCCCATATTATTCTGGCATCCTTTTCAGACACATCACTAGTAGCTCCTCTTCTAGAATAAACATTGTTCGTAACAATAAGATATGCTAGCTTAAGATTCACATTTAGATGAATAACATGAAGATAATCTTCCTTCTCATCTATTTCTATTCTGGCTAAATTTGAGAACAATTTTACTCTAGAAGGACATACTATCTCTTCTTCTTCTTTAGATAGATTGAAACAATTTCTTAAACTCTTTGTGTATAATTCAATCTCTATTTCTCCTATTTATGATTTTTCTGTCCTTGTGTTGAGATTATAGATAAGTGTCCTTACAGTTTAGGATATAGATTGTCTCTATAACTCACATAGTCATTCCAAACTTGATATTTTAACCATTTAGATACTTCTAATTGCATACCAAAGGCTTCAAAATTGAAGATTTTTCCTTTTACTATTCTCCTATCCTCACATCTTTCTCAAAATCTGGAGTAATCAGATGACCTGTTTAGAAAGATTACCTCAAGTATATCAACTTCTCGTCTAGCCTTTTTAATTCCTCTTCTTTGTGGAGAATCATCTCTTTCCCTTCTTTTGCTTTTTGCTCTATAACATCCCACCCTCCTAAGGCCGTTACTCCATTTTACATCGTAAATCCACATGATCATACCATGATTGTTTCACCTCCAGGGTGGGTTGCTTTGATATATATATTTTTTTTGTTGAACTAATTTCTATAGAAAATTGGATAGAGTCTCCCTTGAAAATAAGGTTGTCCACCTAAGTACAACCATTCATCACATATTATGATACATATTTTTTTCATTATAAATCATAAAAGTAAAAATTATACACTCCAATATTTCTCCAATCATCTACACAACATCCTTATAACTCCATAGGCTCCCCTAGGACCGCGGCTGCATCATGATGATAATGAATCCACCACACCACCATACAATTTTCATTCCAAATACACCATACACCTC